>JAWRVZ010000399.1:77500-217500 GCA_037043235.1 Rhodeus uyekii | reverse complement strand
GGAGACGCACACACAGCATCAGACGCTTTTATCATCGCATTCACATTCTAATCAGTTCTTGCTTTCCCTGGGAATCGAACCCATGACCTTGATGTTGCAAGCGCTGCAGGAAAGCTAAAACACTTTAGCTAAAATAATGTTTTTAAAAATGTCTAAGGTCTTGTTCAAAACAATATTTTTAGCAAAGTTTGCACTGTTTTCTGTATATTTTGATAAATCAAATTTCCAAAACATACCGGTGTGTCTAACAGTAGAGTGTGGCGCTTGCAACACCAAGGTCACGGGTTTGATTCCTAAAATATATTTGTAAGAATACAAAATTATTTAAAAAAATTATAGATTCTGAAAACCTTGACGGAGATCCCATAATAATTTAATACAGATTTACAGCAGTAACAATAAATACGATGTTTTATTACATGATATGAATAATGTTATGTGTTTAAATATGATAGGTTCATTATAAATGTCAGGTTTTATTTATATAGCACAAGTTTAAAACAACCGAAGTTGAAACAAAGTGCTTTACATTAAAAATAAATCAGACATTTAAGAGAGAAAAGGAGGAAAAAATAAATCAAATCAAAATGTATTACATAAATAACAGAAACAAACTATTCAAAATTCATACGAAAGCTAAAGCTAAATGTCATGTTACATCAATAAATGAGAAGCATTATCCAGCTGTTTATCATCATGTTAATTATTGTGTTTCACCTCAAATAACATATTTTTACATATAATTCAATTATTGAAAAACTGTCACTTTAATTAACTTGAACAAAACTGACGATCATTAACAAGATCTTTGTCTCAACATATAGTCAATAGTTTAATTGATTATCCTTTGCTAATTAAATCTACAACATTTAAAAGAAAACATCAGATATTAGCAATTGTCAGGATTAATAATTAGATTTTTAGTCAAGAATTTCGAATTTCAATGTGGATCTTGAAAAGCAGATGTTTTGGAAAGTGCTGGCAAGTTTTTATGGCATCCAGTGATTTAGAGGAAGATAAAAACAAAGGAGCCTTTAGCCTCTTTGTATCCTAAAAACTATAAATGCATTGATTTCTTATTCAATATATATTGGGTTGAACTATAAATGTAAAACCAACCTGGGGCAACTTGCATAAACCGCTAAAACTAGACTAACTCTTACAAGTTAGACATAAAAATGATTTCTGTTCATGATAGGTTATATAACATAAAGGCTATGCTATGCTACCGGCCCGAGGTCTATTGCTTAGTCAATATTTTACCACAATGTAAAATACTGAATTATTTCAAAACATATAATTGTTTGTAGTAAATAAGCTGAAGACACAAATGTGGCGGGACAACCAAAATATTCCAAACTAGTTTAATCAAATCACTGATTTCATGACGCATCATGAAGAAACTTAATTGAATCTTTGTCAGAGAATATATTTACACCCTTATCATCACCAGCCGCTCTTAACAAGCACATGGTGTTCATAAAGCAAGAATAGAGCATGATGGGAGTCCCGGGGCGGGTCTTGACACTACCTCTAAAAATGGCTGTACATGATTGACATTTACATTAGGAAAGGTGATGGATGGATCCTAGAGATCATGTGATCAGCCGAATAATAGATTACCCGAATAATGGAAGCAAGTCTAAATCTTCCCTCTTTACTGATAACCATGATGTTTGTCACAGAATCCTGTCTTCTGCTGCTCTCTAGTGGTATTTATGGGTAACTAATTTAGCAAACTCGTCACAAAACAGTCGAATTTAAGGGTTGGGAACATTAAACTGCAATATATATTGGTATATAGTGATAACCTTTCAAATACAAGCATACAAAACATAAAAACCACAACACACACAACGTGAAACCTTGTGGTCGTGTCGTCTTTACAAATAGTAGGTCACTGAAACAAGTCTTGAACATAAAACAGTCCACAGTTACCATATCTTATATATGTCTTACATATATTATATTATCATGGCACTTCAACAAATACCATGGCATTACATGGTATACATGTAAGCGCTAAAACATACTTACATTATGACGTTGTGAGGTTATCCGCTTCATAATCTGTTGGTTAGTCAGCGTGAGAGGAGCCGTTAGGATTTTTCCCGCCCATCGACAATTTGAAATTATTTAAGAAAAAAATATGTATTGAAGCGAGGACTGCAAATATGCTATCAAAAAGTGCGTAATAAATTAATAAACATAAGAAAATCAGCTATTTGTCTGCTAGTTTAAGTTAATCCGTTCTGACAAAAGAGTTTTATAAGGATTCAGTGCATTTCTTGCAGCTCTCTTGATTCAGCGTGTTTTGACATCGAGTGCAATTTATAATAGCCTATAGAATCAAGGAACTAATTAACTCGTTTTTTAATGACAGGGTGAATTTGCTACGCTATTTGTTCGAGGAAAGACAGCAGGTAACATCGGATATTAGTAAGCTAACAATAATATTGATTCTCCAAACCTTACCGCGGTAGTAAATACCATATATCATGCCAAGCTTCATGTATAAAGTGATCTTCTAGCAATATTGTTAATACGAGTTGTAGGACCATCAATGAACTATGGAACAACTATAATACTTTGTTGTAAACAGTACTGTACTTTGAAATTGATAGTGATTGATTGTCTGATAGACCTTATTCAGAGCAGCGCTATGCCCGGTGTGAAAGCGAGGTTGTTTGCCAGAATCTTTTTCAATGGCATCCGCTGTAAAAAGCTGCATATAACTCAAACATAAATTAAAGATAATTTTCCACAGCTCATGTCGTCTGTCGTCATGTCATTTTTTTCTCGACTGATATTTATTTCAAACATATTTTTGCAGTGTTTCTTAAGCAGAACAATAAAAAAAACATTAAATATTTAATTCCCGTAAAAAAAACACACACAAAAAACCATGGTGCTGCTTTAAATAAGCTCTATTGGTCTATTGAATGGAAAAACAAAAACAAAGGCAGTAAACTGGAATAAATTAAGTAATCTATAAATTGATTTAGCTGCACACAGGAACTGCCGATTGGCATGTCATCAATATTTCAGATGATTTAATGTGAAGAAACATTAATCGTTGCTGTAAATAACCAGAAGGTGGCGCTGTAACGCAAATGTGTTGTAGAACAGAAAAACATTCACCAAAGATGATGGACTGCCCCTTTTTATTTATAAAATGCACACACTGTACATCTGTGATGTTTATTAATAGCTGAAAGGTGCATCTTCATTTCGCTGGAAAGTTGAAAACTGGTATTCAAGTAAAAACAATATACAAAAATTGGATTTTATTTGATCGCATTGTAAAAATCCAAGTGACCATCAACACATAAATCTCTCTCGTTCACACATTGCATTCTATAGGCAATGAATACAATTCTATTGCACAAACTCTGGAAAACGCATCTATTTTTTAAACAAATATCATTTATTCTAATCTTTATTAATCATAACCATATTTTCATAAGAGAGAGTCAGCGCTAGGCATGTGACAATCAGAGGATGAGGGTTTATTTTTCATTCACTTTTAAATAAATCACCTCAAATGTGATGCAAGATAATACAATAAAATGAAATAAAATCTATTCAGACCATAAAAGCTTTCAATCATAAAACGGTGTAAATTGTGCAAACCATCATTTGGGACCTGAGCACGTCTGCGAACCGGAGCAGCACTTACAGGGAAAAGCGGAAGAGCTCGAAACACAAATCACACGCTGTGCTCGTGAAGCATTTCTGATTCTCCAACTGCACAAGCAAAACTAAAGAATGCAAAAAATACTTTTAAAACCACATTTTAAAACGTGTATCATTACTTACACCTGCAAAAGTAAAGAATGTGAAATGCAAAGGATGCCATGGCTTGTCATTTAGAGAGTCGTTTACAGGATTCATCTGGAAAGAAAGACAGAAACATCAAATTTAAAATCAAATCAATGTGCATTAATGTTGTTTTACCCTTAGAAGGTTGTGCCAAATTCAGATGGATAGATTCTACTCCGCTTACAGAAATGTGTATTTACTTTGTGTTCAATTTCATGTTTACTTCATATCCCAGCATGCATTGTCTTTCTTCCAGTTCAGCTTCCTGTTTGTTGTGGCCAATTATTTTCTAATTCCTCATGAATTCTGAATTTTGCACAACCTTGAACTGCAGGTAACATGCATTTCTTATTTCATATAATTATCAAAAAGATACATAATGCAATTGCTACTTCAAGTGCAGTTCAAGCAAAACACAAACTATGAGTTTTGCACATGCACAGCTATTCTACAAGCTTCAATGCTAGTTTAGACACACACAACATCCATCCTCCACTCATTTCATTTCAAGTGCGTTTAGAAAACATGTTTTAGCAGTATTTCTGCACTGCAATATTTCCGTATTTCATCTTCAAATAAAAGTTATTAACGTGAACGTACTAAAATCAATGAAAAAAATGACCTAAATAGTTTCAATTGCTTTTTTTCATGGAGATTCTTTATTCCACTCGTTTTAATGTCGACGTAATTTAGAAGCTACTGACCCACTTTTAGGAATCGAACCTTTCCTGTGCGCTCATTGCTGGCACTGCGAGACACAAACGCTGCGCTCTCCTCCTCCTCCTCCTCTTCCTCCTGCTCCCCCCCACGCCACCCCTCCTCCCTCCCTCCGTCCTCTGGCCCTGGATGAGGAGAGCAGGGGAGGGATGCAAGCACACAGTCTTCTGAAGGGTACTCACACACTCTCTCCAGCTGCACCTCATCGAAACACACCTTCACCTGAAGCAGAGGAGTGAGAAAGAGAAAAAGAGAATAAACACATCTTCACACTGAAGCAGAGGAGCGAGAAAGAGTGAATAAACACACCATCCAACTCAAAGTCAGTGGGGATTAAAAGTAGTTTGTTTGCCTGAAATCAGTCATATGGGTTTTAAATGAGGGTGTGTAAATGATTGTGGCTGGACGTGAACACACACCTTCCAAAATATCATTTTTACAAAGTTAGAGTATGTAAGGAAATACTATTTATAATTTTTCTACATCAAAATCAAATGTTTAATTCACTTATGGTGAAAATTGGTTCTACATCCACTTTTAATTGTACATAAAACACTGTATAATATAATTTTAACAAAGTTGCACATAAAACAAAAATTACTGGAGTTACAAGAAAATACTATTTTAGTATCACATTTCATTCAGTGTTACTTTGAATCAGTTCCTTATTATTTGTGAAATCAGAGTAAGAGAGAAGTTTGTCTCTAAGAAAGCAGGACAGACGTCTTGTTAAAGTTAAGAACGTTAAAACCCTTGCCTTTTCTCAAATTGTTTAAAACACACTTTTTTATGCGTTTTGTCTGTTGTTTACGCGACAATGGCGTGAAAACCCAGGCTTCTGAAACCGATACCCTTATCGTCTCTGTGTTCACAACAAAAAGGGGAATTTGTGAACATGTTGATGCGAGGCTTGTTACGTGTTCAATCTATAAGCGCGTGTGTTTCTCATCGCCATCTACTGGCCTTCCACAAGATTACAGCCACTCTACTCGTTTTCGTGGATCCGTGTGAACGGGATCGCTTCGACAATATAGTCGTTTTCTGTTTTTTAGTCTATTGTTGTTGTCGTGTCAACACCCTAAATCCAGTCTGGAAGTTAAGAGCCATTTAGCAGATGCTTTTATCCAAACCAACTTGTGAAAAATGTATGCTAAAAAGGTGATACAGAAGCGCTTCGTAAATGGCATTTAACGTGTTTAATGCTGGTCAGAGTAAGTGGATAAAGTTAGTCGAGACAAACTTTAGAAGTTGGCTGAGAATGTTGCACCAGAAACTTTAATTTTGCATGTTGATAGCACAATTTAACATTAACTACGAAGTTGCTGCCATGAATGATCAGAAATTAACAAGTTTCTAAGGTGTTCTGGGTGGTTGCTAGGGTGTTGCTAGGCAGTTGCTTGTGTATCTGGGGCGGTTGCTAGGGTGTTGCTATGGTATCTGAAGTGGTTGCTAGGGTATTCTGGGTGGTTGCTAGGTAGTTGCTAGGGTATCCCAGGTGGTTGCTAGGATGTTACTAGGTAGTTGTGAGGTGTCATGGGTAGTTTGGGTCAGAACAGGCAAAATTTAGTATGGCTTTTATCTTTCCACTGAATTTTGAGCATGCATAAGCAGCCGGAGTAAAGACGTCTGTATAGTGCACTTAAATCCACAATCCCCTTGGAACAACCTGCTGATTCCTCTTAGCAAACAGAAACAGAAATAACACTAGGGACGTAATACCAAGAGAAAGGCAGCACTACAGTGGCTTAAGGTTCAGAAGAGGAAAGTGAAGAATCACCCCACCTGACGGATTAAGAGACTGACGTCAGTCGGTCTGCAGGGGGCCGCGCTAATGCAGTCCTGACAGCACACTATCGCACTACTACTACTGCTCCCGTCGCATGCATTACAGGGAACCGGCAGAGCTCTTCTTATGCATGCACAGATGAGCTTTGATTTAAATGCATCTGATAAAATGCATGAAGTAAATTCAACAAAAAGAAGATCTTTGGATGAAACGTGTCTGGCTGAATGCATTAATGCAAATGCAGAGTCATTAAAACATACGAGTGTCTCAAGAGAAGAGGAGGAGGACTGATGTGGTCAGAGTGTAAAGTAGAGCAATGACTCTTGAGCAGAGACACACTCACACATGCAGATATATGAACCCACATCAACATGAACCTATGAGATGAGATGGGCTGCTTTTGGTGAAATGCAAGCTGTGTGTGCTTCAGGAAGTGGCATCACTCAGAGGAGGAAGTAGCAAACGAGTCACGAGACCAAACTCAACGCTGCTGTTCAATAACACACACATTAATCATACACAGGGCTGAGCTGGTAAAAATACACACATTACAGCGCAACACGTCACCTGTGCAGCTCATACAATGCTTTAATGTGTAGAGTTATGATCAAATATTTACAACGTTTACACTCGGGTTCAGACGTTTGGGGAGATTTTTTTTTTACAAGTATTTGAAAGAAGTTACTTCTGCTTTTATAATGAACAGGTTCGATTTCAATAAATACTGTTCTATAGAACTTTATATTCATCAAAGAACCCTGAAAATAAAATGCATCAGTTTCCACTGAAATCTGAAGCAGCACAAATGTTGATAATAATCATAAATGTTATGAATAATTCAGCAGCACTAATAATTAATAATAACTGAGCTTCAAATTTCAGGGTTTCTGCAGGTCTATCAAAAGTCGTAATTCACTCTTACACAAATGAAGGCCTTGATTAAGTTTTAATCTGGTAAAGTTCTGTGTGCATTGCCAAAATGATTTCCTTCCTCAGTATTTTGTTCTGTTTGCCATGCTTAATATCCAAACATCCTTGAATCAAGTGTGCATTTTCATAGATGTGGTTTTAGGAGGGTTTGTTTCTCAGGGATTCCTCCACTTATTTTCTCAGCTGAAACTCTTCGAACGAAATGATTTCCTTGAACTGCAATCAGAGCTTAAAGTAACAACTTTCTTTAATAAAACCCCTTTCTCTGCTTGAATTGGAGCTGCAGCTCTTTATTATCCTCATAAATGCTTCTTCTCGCTCAAGTCTGTGTGTTTTCTCCGCGCACATTTGACTCTGATCTCCACAACGCAAACACACTGCTCTATTAACTCGCTGTGAAAGCCCGACTGCACTAAAAGGTCATTCTTCTGTTCGGAAGAAAACGCTGCCAAACTCCCTCGTTCCCTCGTTCTGCTCTGATGAGCGGCTTTGTGTTTGTGTGTCCCAGTTGCTTTGTGTGAGAGCGGCGCTGCCATTAAACCACAAATCTCTCACAAACCCTGATGATCGTGGTGATGGGTTTCCAGAAGTGAGAGTGTGTGTGTGTGTGTGTGTGTGAGTGTATGAATGAATGAGTGAGTGAGTGAGTGAGTGTGTGTGTGTATGAATGAGTGAGTGATTGTGCGAGAGAGAGAGATAGAGTGAATTAGTGTGTGTGTGTGTATGAGTGAATGAGTGAGTGATTGTGCGAGAGAGAGAGATAGAGTGAATTAGTGTGTGTGTGTGTATGAGTGAATGAGTGAGTGTGTGTGCGAGAGAGAGAGAGAGAGGGAATTAGTGAGTGAGTGTGTGTGTGTGTGTGCAAGAGAGAGAGAGAGTGAATTAGTGAGTGAGTGTGTGTGTGTGAGTGTGTGTGTGAGTGAATGAGTGAATGAGTGTGTGTGTGCGAGAGAGAGAGAGAGAGGGAATTAGTGAGTGAATGAGTGAGTGTGTGTGCAAGAGAGAGAGAGAGTGAATTAGTGAGTGAGTGTGTGTGTGTGAGTGTGTGTGTGAGTGAATGAGTGAATGAGTGTGTGTGTGTATGAATGAGTGAGTGACTGTGCGAGAGAGAGAGATTGAGTGTGTGTGTGTGTGTGTGTGTGTGTGTATGAGTGAATGAGTGAATGTGTGTGCGAGAGAGAGAGTGAATTAGTGAGTGAGTGAGTGTGTGTGTGTGTGTGTGTATGAATGAATGAGTGAGTGTGTGTGCGAGAGAGAGAGAGTGAATTAGTGAGTGTGTCGGTGTGTGTATGAGTGAATGAGTGAGTGTGTGTGCGAGAGAGAGAGAGAGTGAATTAGTGAGTGAGTGTGTGTGTGTGTGTGAGTGTGTGTGTGAGTGAGTGAATGAATGAGTGAGTGAGTGAGTGAGTGAGTGTGTGTGTGTGTGTGTGTATGAGTGAATGAGTGAGTGTGTGTGTGAGAGAGAGACAGAGAGAGAGAGTGAATTAGTGAGTGTGTGTGTGTGTATGAATGAGTGAGTAAGTGTGTGTGTGAGTGAGGGACTGTGAGTTTGTGTGTGTGTGTGAGAGAGAGAGAGAGAGAGAGAGAGAGAGTGAATTAGTGAGTGTGTGAGTGAGTGTGTGTGTGAGTGTATGAATGAGTGAGTGTGTGTGCGAGAGAGAGAGATAGAGTGAATTAGTGTGTGTGTGTGTGTGTGTGTGTGTGTGTGTGTATGAGTGAATGAGTGAGTGTGTGTGAGAGAGAGAGAGAGAGAGAGAGAGAGTGAATTAGTGAGTGTGTGTGTGTGTGTGTGTGTGTGTGTGTGTGTGTTTGTCAGCGTTTTTGCAGCTCAAGTGAGGAACTGAAAGGCTAGTTTGGGGAAGCCAAGCGTTCAGCTGTATATCGTGAGATATATTCTGCAATCAAACACTATCATGGACAGTTTGTGTTTCCTACATCCTGTAATATCCCCTTCTGTAACCCAGTAATGAAAGTGAGACACGACTGAAAGCAGTGAGAGTGTGCAGGTCAACGAGTGCATTCATGCTCGTTCAGTGTCCCGTATGATCTCCAGAAACCTCAGCGATCGGCTCGTCGTTAAAACAACGGCTCGTAAGATTCATGTGCTGCTGAATCAGGACGCAGTGCTCGTGCTTTCTGTGTGTTTGTATAAACCGTGAAGACAATGCAAATAGAAGGACATGCTGTCTTTATATAATTTGCAGTTTAAGGAAGCTCAGAATCTCAGTATTATATGTTACCAAGCTTTGCATTTCTTACTTTGCAAAAAATAAAAGACTGATCATATATACTGTATATATATATATATATGGCACGAGACATTAAAGGACTAAATTCCTATAGAACATTTTTTTATTGTCAAGTTCAGTCAAACTAATTAGCACTAAAAACTAAGACATTTTAAGGGTCAAACAAATGTCTTGGTCAAACAGGACAGAGTCAGGATGAAAGCTACTAAAGACTGCGATAGATTAACTTTAAACTATTCTTAGATACTCGCTCTACTTTGAATCCAGCCTTCTGGTTTCATGGTCTTTCTTCTGTTGAAGACAAGAAGGTTTGAGAACAATGCAGAGCGACTCGAGTGCTTCCCAAAGCCATAATCTGATGTGCGTTTTTATACACAGAGACTATCTTCACCTGCGGACGGTGATGGCGTGAGAGATAAGCCTAATCCAGGCTTAACGCGGAGAAACGGCTTTGACCGCAATCAAAGGCGACAGAGATATTCTAGCCTGACTGCTGAAAGATCACGCTTTGATTCATGCTTGGGAATCTTCTTAAGTGCACGTGAAATTAGAAATCCCACTCAATCACAACCATATGCTAGTTACTCATATGCATATGAATTTCAGTGCATGTTCCCTACAGCGTGTTTCATGCAGTTTCCCTGATATTATCAGTACAGGAACTCACCGCTTTAGGTGACGCTCTGCTCTTCACTAAACACGAGCGCTCGAGGTTCTGGTAGCCTCCAATCACTTCAATCTCCTCCGCCGTGGGATAGCGCTTCTTCTTCCCCGCGTCCCTGGTGCTGCTGGGAGCGGGCGCGGGTATACTGGCCGCTTTGGGTGTTGGGACGCTGTTACCCGCAGCAGGTCTTCTAGGGGTGATTGTGATGGTAGTGCCTCTCTTACCCGGTCCACCGGAGGCGCTCCTGATGGAAAACAGAGGCGGGGATGGAGTTGAGGAGGGGGATGCGGTGCAGGGAGAGGATGACGATGGAGAGCTTTGCTCCGAGGGTTTCGTGGAGTTTTCCGGAGACTCGGTGATCCGGGAGTTGATTGTGAATGACCTGGGCTGCGGGGGCTTTGACGGTGGTCTTTGGGCTCGCTGTTGAGGTTGTGGAAATCTCGGACTTGCAGGCGCTTGTGATTTCTGTGTTTCTCTTAATATGTCTGGCCTCTTCTGGCCTTCGGCGACCCGCACCTCCGGCTCTACGAGGGCACTCTGTGGCTTTCTGTCGGAGTGGGAACCACATCCTGCTTCCGGTTCCCTCAGCTGTAGCCGCTCCACGTGATGCTGTACCATCTGAACACCTGTCGACTCCATCGTCTCCGCTTTATCCCCGTCCCTCGCATGTTTCCACAGTTTTGCAGTTTCCGGCAGGACGTCGGGTGAGGGCGCCTGTCGGACGGGGTTGTATTTACCCTGAAGTCCGCTATGAGGGGGCAAATCAGCCGTCCTTTCACTGATACACACTGCGGTCCGCGAGCCCACCGTCTTGAGGTTATATATCCGGCTCATGGCTTCTAATGAGTCTGAAAGTGGTGGGGAAGGAGAGAGAGAGGGAGGAAGATACTCTTCCTCTAACAGCTCTTCCTCTCTCTCTTGCTGGTCCTCTCCTCCGTCAGAGTCCTGTGTTCTCCAAGCGCTGCCGGTTTCACCCTCCTCTACATGGCGATCTGTCTCTCTCTCTGTTTTCCTGGGGCAGATGTCGCTCTCTGATGCGTCTATGGAGATCTCCTCAACTTCTCTTTCTGTCGACTGCAAGAGCGACAGAGAAACAGGAACAGGAAGTTGAGGGCTTGACTTTGCCATGCTAACGTCCTGTGTGACGTCAAGCACTCTGACAGCCTGTAACGTGTCTTCCTGTTCTCTCACAGCTCCTTCTGCTTCTTTGTTGTCCTCCCTGCTTTTCTGTTTCTCCTTCTCTTGCTGACGAATCCTCTCTTTCAAAGACTCGACTCGCGTCAGAGGTCGACCAGCCTTCCAGCTCCCTCTCCTTTCCCCATCTCCATCCCTACCAGGGAGACTTGCTCTCCTTTTTACTGATACATCAACTCCATAAAACACAGTCCTCGGGATGGAGACTCCCTCGAGTTTGCTCTGTCCCAGTGTTACAGACTGATATGGGAATTGGGAGGTAAAAAGCATCTCCTCTGTGGCTCGTTTTGGAAAGCTGTGATGCTCATTTTGATCCTGCTCACTGATTTCACCAGAGATCTCATCTGCGTCAAAGTTGGCATGCGATTCCCTCTTAAGTTCTGCGTCTGAATGGACTTGTTCTTGTTTCCATTGTCCGGCGTGGTCCGTAAACACACAACTCTCCTCCACAGAGGAATTGTCGACACATTGGTACCTAATATCTGCAGTGAAATCTATCGTACCATCCTCTGAGAATGGGATGTAAGCATCACGTGCTTGTGTTGAAGCTCCGACGGATACCTCATCCTTTTCAGACTCTGTTTTCAACTCTACAGGCGTCTGCCTTTCCATCATCTCTTCCTCCTCTGTCTGCTTCTCTTTATCTGTCTTAATTCCTCTCTCATTCTCCTCTCTCACTCCCTTGACGTCTCCCCTCTCCCTCCCATCGTCTTTGATAGGGATTTGTTGTGTGAATGTGACCCCCTCTTGGTCCGGAGTGAATCCCTCTCCTCCATCTACACTTAAAGTCCGTTCCTCTGCCGAGTCATTCTTCTTATTTTCCACTCCCTTTTCTTTTTGTCTCTGCATCCCCTCATCATGTTTGGGTCGGCCCCATCGCCTGGTGACCCTCGAGTGGCTCTCCGATGGGTCGGTGCCCGTTATCCGAGTCTTGACCCTGCGGTCAGAGTACGTCCTCTCCATCATCTTAACGTTTGTCATTTCCTCTTGGTTCTCCTGTTGGCGAGCCACGCGGTCGGAGAAGCTGAAGGAGCGTTTGGGAACGCCCCTGACATCCGGACTGGTGTCCGTCTCCTCCGTGCCCTGGCTCTCCCGCACAAACAGATCTCCTGTGCTGTATCTGGCCCGATTCTTGCCGGGTCGGTTGAAGCAGTCCGTGCTCTTGGAGCGCATGGGAGGTTTGGGATGTTCGCCGAACCTACTGAGCAGCTGACTCACCCGACCCCTACATCCCTTATCCTTGTGGTTCAGGACTCTCTCTGCTCGTTGCATGACCGCTCTGGACGTCAGGCGCATGGAGGTCCAAATCCCTCCTCTCTCCAAACGATCCTCACCGCTCCCTCTCTCTGCCCTCTCGTTTTCCCGTTTCCCATCCGTCACGGACGGCTTGATGATCAATACTTCCGACGCTCTAATCTCCGTCACGCTTCCTCCGCAAGCTAGAAACTCTCTCAAATCCATCCTCATCCTCTTTTCCTCCTCCTCCACCTCCTTATTCCTCCTATCCAGTTTTTCTTTCTCAATGATGATGATATTGTTCGCCTGGATCGTGCGAAGACCTACGACGGGTTTGTAGCCGTCTGGCTCCCTGCTTTCTCTCCCGGTGCTTCGGTCTTGCTCTCGTCCCTCACTTTTGCATCCCGTCTTCTCCACCCACATCTCTCGATCTCGTCCTCTCCACATCTCAGCGTCCCTATTCCTCTCTCTTCCTTTATTAATGGTGGTCTTTTTGCAGTCATTCTCCCCATCTCTAGTCGCCTCCTTCCCTCTGCTATCTCTCCTGAAGCTGTTCTCGGAACGGATGAAAGGATTCTGATGGATGGGGCTGATGGTTTCTTTGGAAATCTGTTTTTGCACTTTGTGTCCGGGGTCGGTTTGGAGGTGATGTGTGAGTTTGCTCTCTGCTTGCTCTGTGACGACGTCCTCCGCCACATCCGGAGTCTGCTGCCCTCCGTCTCTCTCTCTCTCCCTCTCTCGTTCCTCATCCTGCTTTGCCCTCCTTCTCTGGATGATCCCTCGCTTCCAGGCCGGCATGCTGGCCAGCCGCTCCTCTTCCTCCCTCTCTCGTCTCTCTCTCTCCTCCTCCTCTCTTCGCTTTCGCTCCAGTAGCAGCTGCTTCCATTCCGGTAGAGCCGATAGAGACATACTTTTACTGATCAGAGAGTGTTTTTGCACAAACACAGGCACATCCAGGACTCCTGTCAACAAAGTATGATGAACAGATGGGCAGATGTGTTAAACATGCAGTTCAAAGCTGCAGTCAGAATAAAAACTGGCACTAATAAGGATGTTACACACTTTTGATATCACCGTCTTATATCATATAAGTCTCGAGTCTAAGGGAAATTTCACCTAAAACTTCATTAAATCCTCAAGTTATTGCAAATCTGTATAAATTTCAAACACAAAACGATTACAAAATGGCTAATCGTCGAACAAGACTTTTCTGTGTGCAATTAACTTGTTTACAGGTCACTACATAAATAGTTATGTGATGTGAACTTATTTTTAAGCACAAATTTACATGCAGAAAAATTTGCATTTTTAATAACCAGTTTAAATATAATTTAATAGTGCATAGATATATTAATATTATATAGCCGTGTTTTTTTTTTTCAATGTCAACAACTCAAATGATGTGGGGTAAAAATTAGATATTACATGTGCATAAACTTATTTTGACATCTTTTTAAAACACAACAATCAATAGTTATACAATATGTTAAATAGTTATTTGTGCATACCTTATTTTGTGGGACGACTGAACTCCTGTTTCAGCAGAATAAAGTTTCTCCTGGCTTCCACAGGCTCGACGTTCATCTTTCCTTGTGTGACTCCAAAGAAACAAATCAAAAGTTCAAATCAAAAATCAAAAAAGGGAAGCTGCGACTGTTTTAACGAGCAACAAACCTGCAGTTAACTCATATTTCTGAACTGTATTTCGGGCCCGTGGATCGTGGATCGGAGCGGCAGTGTAGTAAATATTACCGGCTTTAGAGGTGCAGGACTGTAATCCCATAATTACATTAAACTCCAGCAGGAGAATCACAGGCACTCACACACACACACACACACACACACACACACTGCCTGAGAATAGATGTTTAACTGAGAAGCCTCTATCTGCTGCCCTCTATCTCCTCATGCGTGGAGCGGAGCGGGAATTAACCTCCGCTCTCACACACACATCAGCTCCCTTACAGTTCAAACTCGCCTCAATAAACGCCTCTTAATTATTTATTACACAATTACCACATAACTTTCAGATTAGCATATTGTTTTTACTAATATCAATTGAACCTGATGTTATGTGTCAACATTCAATTATCTTTTATACATTTATTTTTTCTTTTTCTCATGTGTCTAACAGTATAGAGCAGTGCTTGCAACATCAAGGTCATGGGTTTGATTCTATGGGAAAGCAAGAACTGATTAGAATGTCAATGTGTTCCTTGAATGCCATGCAAGTTACTTTGGGTAAAAGCGTCTGATAAATGAATGAATGTAAAATGTGAATAAAAGTTTTACTGTTAGTTTTTTTGTCTTTATGTAAAACCATAAGAATATATAAAGTGAGACCAGGGATAAAAATAGTACTAATATTAAAAATGTTTCTAATTCTGATTCTAAATAGTATTTTGAATGCATGTATTCTTATGGAAGAAGTTCTGCTATTGTTTCATCCCAAAGAACGATTATAAACTCTGTATCGAAACACACTTGTGTAGTTTTGTATCTTCAGGATGAATGGCTTTCAGTATTCCTCTAGAAGTTTTGGATAAAAGCGTCTGCTAAATGAATAAATGTATATGTTATAATATTCACAAATGGCAACCAGTTACAGCATCAAAAAATACACGCTCTTTTATTCTGTATGTGTGAACTTTGAACTTATTGCTAAGCACCCGATTCCTGAAAAATACCTTTAATTCCAGGACAAATGCATAATTTTCTTTATTCACAATTATCTGTGATAAACTCCAGTAATCCAGCATGATGCAGAAAAAGCTTTTATTATGTAAACACGTTAATACAATTACGGTGGTTTTCAGTTATAAAAACAGTGCAGATATTTTCAAGTCTTTATACAAAAATAATCTCATAATTTGAGCGTGTAAAGGCCACGTAAACACACTTGAAGTGTTTTAAAGCATGTTTTCCAGTAGTTATGACACTTGAGCTCAGTCTGCAACGGGTTTCATCCCAACACCTGCGGACTTTGGTTTGTGACGCTAAAACATTCGTCAAAAATAAAAGCATTATTTAAAAACAAGCAGCTGAATAAAACACAAAAGTCCTCATAAAACACAAACATGATAATATTGACCACAAGAAAATCATCCAGTGTCATTTCCTCTACATTACTGATAGCTGTGCATGGGTTTGGTGTGTGTGTGTGTGTGTGCGTCAAGTGTTTGAGTTTGTGTGAGAGTTTGTGCGTTTGGTGAGTGATTTTCTGCATTTGAATGAGTGTGTGTGAGTGTGTTGGAGTTTTAATGAGTTTGTGTGTGTGTGTGTGTGTATGTATGTGAGTGAGTGTGTTGGAGTTTGAGTCAGTGTGCATGTGTGTGTGTGTGTGTGTGTGCGTCAAGTGTGTTGGAGTTTGTGCGATTGGTGAGTGATTTTGTGTGTTTGAGTGTGTGTGTGTTTGCGTCTGTGTCAAGTGTGTTGGAGTTTGTGTGAGAGAGTTTGTGCGTTTGAGCGTTTGCTTGGTGTGTGAGTGTGTTTAAGTGTGTGTGTGTGTGTGTGTGTCTGAGTATTTCTTGAGTGAGTGACCCAGTGTGTTGGAGTTTGTGTGAGTGAGTGTGTGTTTGTGTGTCACTTCTTAATGTGCCGCGTCAGGACTGAACAGAGCGATTTAATCTGATGACCTTTGACCTTTTCCTCATGTGAAGCCAAAACACATCAGCTCCTCTTTACATCTAAAGATAGAGAGAGTGGGATTGGTTTCATATTCAAGTGATTAGATTTGATTGTAAAAGCTGCTTGTAAAGTTTAAGTAAACAGTGTAATTAAAAAACTACATCCTCATGAAGGATGAGAAGTATAAATACAGAACAAAAACACACAATAACCTTAATTATTATAACTGGAGAACTCAACATGCAAACTGCAATGAGACAAATCCATAATGTTTCTCACACTTGCACTGAAACACAATCGGACAGATATATTGTGCATTATATTAGTATGTTAGTAATCCAAACGTGTTTGATTGCAGTTCTGCCACAACTAAACTCTTCATTACCCGCGACAATTACAGGGAAATCAAACTGGTTTAAACCTTGAGACTTTTAATTGTTAAAGTTAACACACCAAATTTAGTTTCTGTAGATTTTATGAGCTCTAACAATAAAGCTTTAGTTGTTTCCGAGGCAAGAACTACATTTCCCATAATTCTCTGTGGCTGCATAAGCTCTCCTATGTGTCTAACAGTACAGAGCAGCGCTTGCAACATCAAGGTCATGGGTTCGATTCCCAGGGAAAACAAGAACTGATTAGAATGTCAATGTGAATCTTGAATGAAATGATAAAAGCATAACAAATCTGTGTTATTTTTTGCAATGATAAAAGCGTGTGATAAACGTGAGTAAACGCACAGATAAGCATCAGTGAATCAGCTGCATGAGCGGCTCTGAACTCCCGCTGCACTCGTCCCCTCGCTCACCCGTCACTCCTGCTTCTTCCCTCGCTCACCCGTCACTCCTGCTTCTTCCCTCGCTCACCCGTCACTCCTGCTTCTTCCCTCGCTCACCCGTCACTCCTGCTTGTCGTTGTGATCGGCGTCCAGCGGCGCGGAGAACAGCTGCAGTTTGTTGCGCAGCTGCCGGCGCAGGTATGCGCAGTCCTGATGGTCCAGCGAGTGCGCGAGCAGCAGATACACGGACAGGAACGCGGCGAGCAGCAGCCGGTCCAGCGGGAAGCAGGGCAGCAGCCAGAGCACCGTCAGCAGCTCCACACACACCGGGTGCCTGAGGTGAGCGTACAGCCGCTGCGCCCGCTCCGACTTCAGCAGGAGGGGATCACCGAGCCCCGCACACTCATAATACACCTGCACACACACACACACACACACATAATACACCTGCACACACACACTCATAATACACCTGCACACACACACACACACACACATAATACACCTGCACACACACACTCATAATACACCTGCACACACACACACACACATAATACACCTGCACACACACACACACACACACATAATACACCTGCACACACACACTCATAATACACCTGCACACACACACTCATAATACACCTGCACACACACTCATAATACACCTGCACACACACACTCATAATACACCTGCACACACACACACACACACATAATACACCTGCACACACACACACACACACTCATAATACACCTGCACACACACACACACACACACACACACACTCATAATACACCTGCACACACACACACACACACACACACACACTCATAATACACCTGCACACACACACACACACACACACACACACACACTCATAATACACCTGCACACACACACACACACACACACACACACTCATAATACACCTGCACACACACACACACACACACACACTCATAATACACCTGCACACACACACACACACACACACACTCATAATACACCTGCACACACACACACACACACACACACACACTCATAATACACCTGCACACACACACACACACACACACACACACTCATAATACACCTGCACACACACACACACACACACACTCATAATACACCTGCACACACACACACACACACACACACACACTCATAATACACCTGCACACACACACACACACACACACACTCATAATACACCTGCACACACACACACACACACTCATAATACACCTGCACACACACACACACACACTCATAATACACCTGCACACACACACTCATAATACACCTGCACACACACACTCATAATACACCTGCACACACACACTCATAATACACCTGCACACACACACTCATAATACACCTGCACACACACACACTCATAATACACCTGCACACACTCATAATACACCTGCACACACTCATAATACACCTGCACACACTCATAATACACCTGCACACACACACACACACAATACACCTGCACACACACACACACACACACACACACACACACACACACTCATAATACACCTGCACACACACACACACACACACACACTCATAATACACCTGCACACACACACACACACACACTCATAATACACCTGCACACACACACACACACACACTCATAATACACCTGCACACACACACACAATACAAACACACACAATACACCTGCACACACACTCATAATACACCTGCACACACACACACAATACAAACACACACAATACACCTGCACACACACTCATAATACACCTGCACACACACACACACACACACACACACACACACACTCATAATACACCTGCACACACACACACACACACACACACTCATAATACACCTGCACACACACACACACACAATACAAACACACACAATACACCTGCACACACACTCATAATACACCTGCACACACACACACTCACTCATAATACACCGTTAGTGCGGGTCGCGTGCGTGCGTCCATTAGTGCGGGTTGTGCGCGTGTTAGTGCGGGTCGCGTGCGTCTGTTAGTGCGGGTTGTGCGTGTGTGCGTCCGTTAGTGCGGGTCGCGTGCGTGCGTGCGTGCGTCCGTTAGTGCGGGTCGCGTGCGTGCGTCCGTTAGTGCGGGTCGCGTGCGTGCGTGCGTCCGTTAGTGCGGGTCGCGTGCGTGCGTGCGTCCGTTAGTGCGGGTCGCGTGCGTGCGTCCGTTAGTGCGGGTCGCGTGCGTGCGTGCGTCCGTTAGTGCGGGTCGCGTGCGTGCGTCCGTTAGTGCGGGTCGCGTGCGTGCGTGCGTCCGTTAGTGCGGGTCGCGTGCGTGCGTCCGTTAGTGCGGGTCGCGTGCGTGCGTCCGTTAGTGCGGGTCGCGTGCGTGCGTGCGTCCGTTAGTGCGGGTCGCGTGCGTGCGTGCGTCCGTTAGTGCGGGTCGCGTGCGTGCGTGCGTCCGTTAGTGCGGGTCGCGTGCGTGCGTGCGTCCGTTAGTGCGGGTCGCGTGCGTGCGTCCGTTAGTGCGGGTCGCGTGCGTGCGTCCGTTAGTGCGGGTCGCGTGCGTGCGTCCGTTAGTGCGGGTCGCGTGCGTGCGTCCGTTAGTGCGGGTTGTGCGCGTGTTAGTGCGGGTCGCGTGCGCCTGTTAGTGCGGGTTGTGCGTGTGTTAGTGCGGGTTGTGCGCGTGTTAGTGCGGGTCGCGTGCGTCTGTTAGTGCGGGTTGTGCGTGTGTTAGTGCGGGTCGCGTGCGCCTGTTAGTGCGGGTTGTGCGTGTGTTAGTGCGGGTTTGGCGCGTGTTAGTGCGGGTCGCGTGCGTCTGTTAGTGCGGGTTGTGCGTGTGTTAGTGCGGGTCGCGTGCGCCTGTTAGTGCGGGTTGTGCGCGTGTTAGTGCGGGTCGCGTGCGTCTGTTAGTGCGGGTTGTGCGTGTGTTAGTGCGGGTCGCGTGCGTCTGTTAGTGCGGGTTGTGCGTGTGTTAGTGCGGGTCGCGTGCGTCTGTTAGTGCGGGTTGTGTGTCTGTTAGTGCGGGTCGCGTGCGCCTGTTAGTGCGGGTTGTGCGTGTGTTAGTGCGGGTTGTGCGCGTGTTAGTGCGGGTTGTGCGCGTGTTAGTGCGGGTTGTGCGCGTGTTAGTGCGGGTTGTGCGCGTGTTAGTGCGGGTTGTGCGCGTGTTAGTGCGGGTCGCGTGCGTCTGTTAGTGCGGGTCGCGTGCGCCTGTTAGTGCGGGTTGTGCGTGTGTTAGTGCGGGTTGTGCGCGTGTTAGTGCGGGTCGCGTGCGTCTGTTAGTGCGGGTTGTGCGTGTGTTAGTGCGGGTCGCGTGCGTCTGTTAGTGCGGGTTGTGCGTCTGTTAGTGCGGGTCGCGTGCGCCTGTTAGTGCGGGTTGTGCGTGTGTTAGTGCGGGTTGTGCGCGTGTTAGTGCGGGTTGTGCGCGTGTTAGTGCGGGTTGTGCGCGTGTTAGTGCGGGTTGTGCGCGTGTTAGTGCGGGTCGCGTGCGTCTGTTAGTGCGGGTCGCGTGCGCCTGTTAGTGCGGGTTGTGCGTGTGTTAGTGCGGGTTGTGCGCGTGTTAGTGCGGGTCGCGTGCGTCTGTTAGTGCGGGTTGTGCGTGTGTTAGTGCGGGTCGCGTGCGCCTGTTAGTGCGGGTTGTGCGTGTTAGTGCGGGTTTGGCGCGTGTTAGTGCGGGTCGCGTGCGTCTGTTAGTGCGGGTTGTGCGTCTGTTAGTGCGGGTCGCGTGCGCCTGTTAGTGCGGGTCGCGTGCGTCTGTTAGTGCGGGTTGTGCGTGTGTTAGTGCGGGTTGTGCGCGTGTTAGTGCGGGTTGTGCGCGTGTTAGTGCGGGTTGTGCGCGTGTTAGTGCGGGTTGTGCGTGTGTTAGTGCGGGTGTTAGTGCGGGTCGCGTGCGCCTGTTAGTGCGGGTTGTGCGTGTGTTAGTGCGGGTTGTGTGTGTGTTAGTGCGGGTCGCGTGTGTAACTGCACCTGTTTGATGCCCAGCAGTTCTGGATAGTCGAAGATGAGCAGGATGCTGCAGATTACGGCCCAGCACAGGAAGTGCAGGATGAAACAGATGAGCGGGAACCAGATATCCCAGGGTGCACTGCTCACGGACCACAGGCAGGGGGCGCCGGTGACCGGCTGCCAGTACAGCATCAACATCTGCACACAGAGCAACATCTGTCACAGCTGGAGACATACAACTCACTCACTCATACAGGCGGTGCAGTTCATCACTGAGAGATCTAATCATAAACACTTATTAATAAAGTATGAGACAAATAAGAGTAAAAATAAATAAAAACTATTTAAATAAATATGAATAAATTAAGATTAAAATAAATAAAATTTGATTTAAAATCCACACATCTAACTGTAAAAATAAAATTGAACTAACAATAAATTGTATATTAAAATTAGTGCAATTAAATACAAATATTAAAATGAATAAATAATTGATTAAAATAATAATTAAATAAAATGACCAAAATAAATGCATTTATCGTTGCACGTAGTATTTTTAAGGAAAGCGGGCAGAATGCAATGTTTTGAGTGCATGATCATAAGAGGCACCTGTAGCGCTGCGGCGGTGGTGAAGCAGTACACGCCTCTGCTTAAAACCCCAAACACATCCTGACACACTCTCTTGACCGGCGCCCAGGCCAACACACTGTGCTGGACACTGAAGAGGACCAGAAGGAGAACATCCACAGCTGCAGCCTTCAGCACCACCTCGTCCCGCAGAGCCACAGACCAGGGCACAGAGTCTGAGAACAAGAAAACATCATCAAAAAAAACTCATCGCCCAACGTGGGGCTCGAACCCACGACCCTGAGATTAAGAGTCTCATGCTCTACCGACTGAGCTAGCCGGGCTGTACGCAACCGTCGCGCATTCCGTAATGACGACATGACACCCATACATGCACTTCCGGAGATCGACCTAAAGTTTCACAGTTTAAAGTTTGACTTGCTGTATATTTTCGAGCTACTAAGAAACAAAAATCGTGGAACAACCCTAAAGATAACACACCAAATGTACGTCCATTCGCAACAAACTCCCTCCGTTAATATGTGCACGCGTGTTCAGAAACTTATAAGCACAGCTTTTAGTAAACTGAGTGAGTGTTGTTTGACGCGCGCGCGCCCTTACCTCGACACGGAGGCGCGCCCCCGCTCAGGTTATGATAGATGGCACGAAACGACACGAAGCGCACAAAGTCTGCACCGGTCACAAACACGAACACGAAGGTGATTAAAGCTGAAACACAGAGAAAGCAGTCGCGAACAGTCACCGACGCCATGATAATATTTACATTTACAGCGAATGGCAGGAAACTTCCGGGCGGGCGGGGCGCTGCAGTGACGCGCGTGACCAGCAGGTGGCGCAACAACCGTGTCCAATTCATGCTCCTAACCATCAATACGTGTCGTCATTCTGTACAAAAACATCTCTAAATATGTCAGCTGTAAATACATACACACTGTTCTTAAGGGAGAATCTTCGATCTCTTCCGCTATATTAATTAATTTCTTTTTTTAAATAAGTTTTACTAATGTTTTCATTCTACACTAGCTTTAGTGTATGTGTGTGTAACGGCAGGATCTGCTCCAGCAGGAATTGATGTGTGTGTTTCTGACCAACCTGTCAGAATCAGACGGCATGAGGGCCTGATGTCCTCTAGTGGATTCTGTGCTCATGGATTTGTGGATGGGTTTCCCAGAACACCAGGATTCAACTCCGGCATTGGCTCCCGTTCTCCTCAAAGATGAGAGCAGGATCACACTGAACACAAGTGCTGGACGGGAACGAGTCTGGAAATGCCAGATCAGATACACTACACAGGGAGAACTAAGAACATAATGCAAGTAAGCATTGAGTTTAGTGGCGTAACGTTCTTCTCTCACGGGTTAGTGTGCTGGAGAAACACGAAGACAAGAAAAGCAATGAAAATAGACCAGTGATTCCTTAACACAAGTACATCCTTTTAGTGTCAGGGATAGTTTGTTATAACCTCATATTTTATGGTTTTACTTGCATCATCTCACCTGCGGCAGGAAATCATTACTCTGCACAACACAGATGTGAAACCTTCTTTTCTCTGAAAGCGTGAAGGCAGATCTGACATCACTGACTTTAATCATGTTTGAAGAGCCATCAAATGCACATAGAAACATCATTTCTTCTTTTATTGCTATTTATTTGATCAGAACTCCCAACAACACATTTATCATTGCATTAATCTGTTCACATTTTCATTAAATCAAGCTTAATATGCCACAAAAAGAGATTTTATATTTTAACAATTAAATGTGGAAAACAACTTTTATAAACCTATTAATGCTCCTCTAGATAATTATCCAGAGTCCAAAGGTAACGCCAGGACACAATGTTCATTTCAGGTCCTGCTGGTCTACTGATATTAAAGCTTGTGTTTGCATGGATTTGCAGTGACAGAAGGCGATTGCCACAAGAACATTTGCTCTAACTCTCAATTGATAATTGAAACTGAATCAATAATCATTGCATGAAAAACAGCAGAAACAGCAGCGCTTCGATATCTAACTGAACTTCACTGACAAGCACAAATGAAACACACAAACCTCAATAATCACACAATCATTAACCATTGTCTAAGTTTCACTGGTGCTGAAATGAGGACATCTGTCAGTTTCTCTGAAATGAACCTCAGATCAGGCAAACAGGAAAAGCACATTGAGTCACATTGTCTATTTTAAAGTGAGGTGAACTTACAGCAATGCAAAGCGCAGGGATACACTGAGTGTGATTGTGAAATAAAGCACATAAATGTGTTATAACGCTGATTTGTGACTCAGAGATGAACGTTTGGCTGCTTTCCATCCTTTCTGCCATGCGTGATGGTGAATGATTCTTCCTGCGACGACCGTAGCCAGAAAAAACACAAACACAGCCAATCCAACACCACCAAACATCAGCATCCGCTCCATATCCGTCACCTCGTCTACAGACACACACAAGCATTTCCAGAATAAAGACACATTGTAAATTTCATCTTATTCAGCAGTTCTTTTGAGCTGTGACAATAACATCCGCTCTCTCACCTGTGATCTCAACATCCTTCGGCGGATCTGTGACAGAATTATCTTCGTTCTCTCCTTCTGTCGGCTCGTCTGAAAAGATTATAAACACATGACCTCTTCATCTAACACAAAGAGAGAGTCATCAACATATACAGTAATATTATATTTTACATTCATGCATTTATCAGCTGCTTTTATCATCGCATTCAAGAAACACATTGACATTCTAATCAGTTCTTGCTTTCCCTGGGAATCAAACCCATGACCTTGATGTTGCAAGCACTGCTCTCTGTTGTTAGACACACAGGAAAGCTTGACATGATTTGAAGTCATTTGAAACACGCACTTACACTCTCAGCGTTATACTGAGTGAAAGAGGTTTTCAGCACCAGTACTAGTGAAATAAAATGAGCAATAGACATAATTTACAGTAAAATCTCACAGCGTGATGATTGGAGTGAGACTGAGAGGCACTGACCCTCCAGCTGGAGTCTGACGGGTGTGTCGAAGTGCAGCTCTGAAGTCACTGACTTTGTTCCACAGAAATAAAGACCCAAATCTGACTCAGTTACTCCTGAAATAACCAGCGAGACTGTGGTGATCCCCGTGTCTGCAGTGACTTCCAGGCGATTTGAGTTTTGGTTGTGCGTAACGAGCAGTTTTCGTCCCGCTGCACTGCTGGTTTTTGCACATATGAGTTGTGTGAGTGTCTGAGAATGCTGGTGAAACCAGCCGATCTCATATCTGTCGGTCATGTTGCAGTTCAGACTGATCCTGTCGTTCAGCCGGACTCTCAGAAGAGTCGCTTCTTGCTCTGAAACATCTGAAAAAATAAAATAAGCAATTCTCTGAAATTGTTGTGATACAGATAACTTGTATTTTAGGTTAAAAAGTCGAGTTAAGTGCAAGTTTACTCTTACCACTTGTGATTATTTGCATAATCCATGAAGAAAAAACCGAGAGGGAAATGAGCTTCATCTGGTCTGTTGATCTGTGTCGACTAAACTACAGGTTACAGAACAATGCTGAGACTTAAACCACAAAGAGTTTCCATTTCCTTTCCGGATCATAAACGAGTGCTATGTATTATATGTGCGTGTTGATGTCAAGTATTTATAAACTTAGATAACATCTAAATGATAAATGAGGCTCTACTCATAGCTTATAAACTCTTTATATAAATACCCAAATTTAAAATTCAAATACAAATACAAAAAAAGGGTCACATCAATAGGATCTTCATGGAGGTCAGATTATTGTTACAGTACATTGACATGATGCATAGTTCAACTAAGAAAAAAGAAACATCCCCTGAATTTAATAGACAGTCATTTAACTTACATTTGTGTAGAAAATTAATTTCATATTCAGACTAATTATTTCTTCAGAAAAGTAAAGCTATAGCAGTACAAATAGTATAACATGAACATATAGGAAAGAAATACAAATAAAAACTGTAACAAACGTAGTCGGTAATCCAGGCGAGAGGTCAAGACAGGCAGAAATCAATCACAATCGTAAATCCAGGCACAGGTCAGGGGGGCAGGCAGAACAGGATCAATAACTGGTAACAGGCAGAAAAAGTAACAGGCAAACAAAACAGGATTATGAACACTCAGACTGATAACCAGGGCTAATCAAGACTTCGCGGTGATTGTAAGAATGAAACAGTCTTTTATAGTCCAGGTAATGATTCACAGCTGGTGTGGCAAACAGAGATGATGGAGTCCAGCTGGTGTGTGTGTGTAATCAGTCCAGTGTAATGGTTGCTGGGAAGTGTAGTGTGTAGTGAAGTGTCAGTATAAGTGTGAGCTCCCTCTGGTGGCCGTGGAGGGGAGCGCAGAGCTCATATTCATAAAAACATTCACATTATTTCACACTTGGTTTGATGCCACTGGATAGTGTTTACACTGTGTTCTCATTTTTGGGTCAGAATTGTGATATGTTTGCATCTATAGCTGCCAAGAATGACATCCAATTAAAACCACTGAAAGTCTTAGACGTTAGTATTTTTGCCAAAAAAAAATGTTTTAAATCAATTATTCATATCTTTTGCTGCAGTGTGTCAGTAGGAAATATCAGTAATATATCCAGAAATATAGGAAAATGTACATTTCAAAACATTCATTTCGTCATTAATTGTAATACTGCAGTGATTTTTGGAGTCTGACAGCAGCCGGTGTGATCTGATCTCTCCATCATCCAGTTCATCTGGGATTGCAAGAAGAAACAGAACAAAATGAGACAGACTCAATCCACAAGAACTACAGGGACGCCTCCAACACGAAGAAGAAACCCTCCTGCAAAGATACTGAACTGTGAAAAGTTTTGGCACGTGTGTAATAATGCTGTAACGTGAGGATGCATAAATAGATTGTCTTGATCAATTAACTTCTATTAACTAAATCAAATTAATATTTGCCGTCACACCCTTTGTGTTTTAAACCACGTTTCTCCAGGAACAACACACAGAGTTTTGCAGGAAGGTTTCAAGCATCTTGTAGATGTTGCTTCAGCTCTTCTGGATTTGTTCTGTAATCACAAACAAACTAAATGATGGTTGGATCAGATCTCCATGTGGAGCACCAGCTGTTGTCCAATTTATGACAATTGTGTTAAAAAAAATCAGTACCGTACTCTACAAAAAGTGCTAGTGTGCAAGAGTTTAGACGCTTTTATCCAAAGCGACTTGCATTGCATTCAAGAAACACATTGACGTTCTAATCAGTTCTTGCTTTCCCTGGGATTTTTACTGCACCAAGAACAACACCGTGTGTAATGCTCTCCGGAAAAGTCTGTTCTCTAGTGAGTCTTGAGCTGGTCTGAGGTCAGAAATGGTAGAAAATTCTGAAAATGCCACCATTTCTTTGGAAGGAATTAGAAATAAAAATAAAAAAAGCAGCAGAAGATCAGCAGGATCAGGGGTTTGTTGACGAAGCTCCCATTAGCACCACCTGGAGATGGAAACAAGCACAGGCAGAAAAAACATCTTCGCATGAGTTCCTGCATAAAATATCTGCTCATTACTCAACACTGGGAGATATTAAATATGTTTTAATAAATGCAAACGTATGGTGTGTGAAGCTCAAAAACAGCCCTCTTTAGTTTCCTTACCCACAATCTTGTCTTTTGGAGCGTCACACTCTGTGGACAATTTGAGAGAGTGAGCCATACAAATATTTATTCAATATTATAAATGAATAATTCACCCAAAAAATTAAAATTCTGTAAGAATTCAGTCCCAGTCAAGCTATTGGAAACACCTGGACTGGCTCTCGCACGTCACGTGACTGAACGTGATTTGAAAGCAATGGCACAGGAAGATTCTCAGTCAATATTAAGCTTCTGTTCCTCACACAAAGCTATCACGTGACTTCAGGCTGATGAAGATACGGTTTATCCGTTTCATGGACGAGCTTTAAAATACATGTTTGTTTGTTTGTTTGTTTTTATATATAGGCATCCACTTTAAGTGTGTAGAGAAGGTGTTTAAGATGCTCATTCTGCCACTCATTTAATGTTAAAGAAGATTCAACAGAACTGAATTTTGGCAAAATTGTCATTTTTCAGTGAGCTAATCTTTTAAAACATTAGTTAGATCAATTATGACCGTACCAGGCTGTACATCCGTTTTTTTGTAGAGTAGCTCAGGTACGTTCCCCTCATGACTGTATAGGTGTAATATGTACCGTTCGTCCCTCTCAAAAGAGCCTGGCACCAAACAGCGTCCTTTTTCATACAGATTAGAGAAGCTTATAACAATAACTGGATCTGAACGTAATTCTACATTAACAAGAACGCTCTTGAGTTTCTTCAGGCGCTCAGGTGCTTCATCACAAGGCAGAAAACACTGGGAAACATCCCTCTTCTGAAAAGAAGCAGAGCCTGAGGATAGAAACAGTGAGATATTAATAGGTTTTCTTTAAATATATTGACATTAAAACACTGCAGGAACGTAGTACTCACTTCCAAATGGTAAAAACATGAACCCAATGATCATGATTGTCCCAGCGATCAGTCCACCTGATGGGAAACACAAAGAGTCTGATTCTGTGGTGGTTCAGTATGAAACTTCAGGATTATTGTGCTTTTTAATATAAATTTCCTTTAGTGTGTTAAAGCTGTTTGTGCATGTAAACAATCCGCAAAACATACAAAGTCCAGGCTATTTCGTACATAATCTTTAGGTCGCACTTTATTTTAGTCCTGTTCTGCATGCACAGACTATGTTCTTATTACAGTGATTGCAATAACCCTGAACTCACTCATAAACCTCAGCCCACCGTATATTACCAGCACATCTTCATGTAAGATCATAACATAGCATCAGTTTTTATAGTGAGCCAAGCATAACTGCTGCTGATCTCGACCGGCGATCTGCAAGCATTTTCATGTATGGAAAATAACTGAATTATTTGTTTTTCATGAAACAAAAAAAAACCTAAAATAATTCCCCTACAGCTGTAAAAAACTCATTGCATGTTAATCTCAAACGCTTGATTGCAGTTGTTGCTAAAGAACCAATCAGTTATTAGATTTAGGGGGGAAACACTTTTTCACACAGGAACATGTAGGTTTGGATGTTGTTTTACCTTAATAATAATAATAATAATAATAATAATAACCTTCATTTAAAAACTGCATTTTGTGTTTACTTGTGTTATCTTTGACTAATATTAACTAAACATTTACAAAAATGCAAAAAATAAGAAATAGAGTAGATCATTTGTGAGGCATTTCTAAATTTGACAGACAATTTTAAATTAAGATTTGAAGCGGAAACACACATTATCAGCAATAAAGCATAAGCACGTGGCTGGCACAGTATCTCTGCGTTTGATAACGGATGTTGTGAATCAGACACTCTTCCTTCAGAGAAACATGCCGCTACTGAGATTTCCTAACGGTTGATCTGCAAGATTCATTTTTACAAAAAGATTATTAAAGCTAAATTAATTGAAGTAACTCCAAATCCAACAGTTTCCCCTTATTATATATTCCTTATTCACAATTTATATTTTGCAACTTCAAATATACACCAACAAAAAAATCTACTTGTTTATTATCAACTTTTCTTCTAAATACATTTTTGTTTTAAGTAAATTCAACTGCAGTTCACCCTTCGCATGAGACTTCACCGAAACCACGTGGATTATTTGGATTAAAAACCTCAATAGATCCAAACAGTTTAAAAATGAAATGATGTTAAACAAAGATAAACATTGCATAGAGGAAAGCGAACACGCATCCTGAGTACGAGCTACAGAAACGAAAGCACTTACATGTTAAAGCTTTCTTAAGCGATGCCATGCTGAGAATGAATCAACACTTTCTGAAGCGCTCTTCCTCTTTTAATGCTTTATTTATCATTATCGCCGCATCTCGACTGGAGTGTGAAGTGCAGAAAGGATGAGGAACTAGAAGGGAAGAAAAAAAACTATGATATTGATTACAATTCTTCCATGCATAAATGAAACACTTAATGTTTTAATACTAATCTATAATGTTGTCTGTCCATGTTCTCCAGAAAGACCGGCTATAGTTACACAGCTCTTCAGTTTTAATCATTTACATTCAGCTGCTTTTATCATCGCATTCAAGAAACACATTGACATTCTAATCAGTTCTTGCTTTCCCTGGGAATCGAACCCATGACCTTGATGTTGCAAGCGCTGCTCTCTACTGTTAGACACACAAGAAAGCCCGTAAATGTACATGCTTATGCTTTATATGCTTATAATGTAACTTGCAGTGTGAATGCAAAACTCGATGGGTTAGTTCCTTTCACACTGTGAAATACAAAAATAGTAGATTGTTTGATTTATTGGATTTTTAAAAGTGCAGTGATTTAGATTATGAGATCATTATTTAATCATTATTACTTGTGAGTTTACCAGACGAGTTAGTGCTTGTCGCTCTGTTTGTTGTTGGTTTATCATGTGATTTATGACTTTAATGATGAGATAAAGTTCATAAGGGTAATTAGGGAGTGAGGGAATGTATTGTTTTGCTTTCTTTCTTTTATGTATAGATAAGTTCATGTTAACTTTCTTTGAGGTCGAGATATTACCTCCTGAGGTAATGTTTGTTTATTTTGTCATTTTGGTTTAATTATGATTTTATTTTCCATTTAATTTCCTTGTTTAATATTAACAAAACAAAAGGAAGATGCAGACACGCTGCTTGGTTTGCTTGGTTTGTTTGTAAATCTGGGGCTGGAGAGTTTTCTGCACAATTATATATAGTTTTCTGGATCTTTCTGCACAATTATTGTTTGTTGTGTATATGTGCGTGTGTGTGTGTGTATATATATCACTAGTTGCCCTTTTTAAATACTTTTTTACTTTCTTTCTTGGTCTTATTTTATAATTGTCTGAGTAAGAAATTTTAAATATTCCACAAGGCCACTTTTTTTTTTAGCTTTCTACCGTTCAAAAAAGAACGACACTACCCAGAATGCAGTGCGCTATGACTACGTGACTTCGGCTGGCTTCAAGTTTTGTTAGTTAATCGGATGACATTTCTGAACAGAAATAAACGTAGTGCTAAAATAAGGAAATATTGTAAAATAATGTAATTATTATGTAATTGTATTGTCATGTGGTAATAATATTTAAAATTCACTTACGTGTAAACACGTGACAGCATGTTGAATTAATCCGGACGTGAACAAACTCCCGCACATGTGTCAGAAAAACTGCTGTAAATCGCCAGAATATTGTATCCCAGTATCAGAGGCAGAGGACCAAGACCAACCGGGACGATCCGTGTCTGTATACAGAGAGACCGAGCATCCGGTGGACGCGATGAAGCTGTCACGCACCGGTCGCGAGATCTTTGGTTACTTTCGGTTTCGCTTTTTCTATGAGCGGGTGCGCATGCGCGCGGCGCTAGAAATTTTTTCTTTCTTTCTTTGATTCTCGTCAGGTTAAATAGATTTTTTCATAACGGTAATTATAATTTTAACGTGAAATCATGCCTAAAATACAATTGTTTAAGTTTCATAACAGTTCATAATGTTTTTAAAGATTCGACCCTGACTGAACACAGACATATTCACTTCGTCTCATGTTGGGATATAACTCAGCAACTTCAACTAGTTATAAACATTCATTTCATTTCGTTGTGCTTTTCCTTTGTACCATCCGATGCTTTAAAACTGTCTTTTATTTGTTCTTTTCAGTTGAATCCATCACGGATGGAAACAAATGAAATAAACCTGTATAAATTATCATTTATTTACTATCACATTGTTCTGTATACACTGCATATTTTTATTGAACCTGGTCTCTTTGTGTAAAGTTTATATAACTAAATGTTGAGTTGTATTATTTTTTTGTTGTTTATTCACAGAATGGCTTTTTTCTAGTCGACTAGTAGTCGCTAATTTAAGATGTTAATCGACTATTTATAGGAATAATCCGTACATAATACACTGTAAACCCGAGTAAATTGGCAAAACTCAAAATATCTTAGGTAATAAGTTATATATAAATGTTTAAGGAAATTAATATTTAAGGTAGCAGACCTTTTTAAGTAAAAATAAATTTTGTACACATGCATTTTAATTACTCTCAACTTGAAATATTTGAGTAAGCCAATACATAATTAACTTACAATTCTTAAATTGAGATTACAATATATTTTTAATTAAATATGCATTAGCTTACTCAAATATTTCCCCAAACACACTTTGAGTTACCTAGTTAAAATTTGCCAAGCTTCAACTACTTAAAGTATTTAAGTTGAGATTACATATTTTTAACTTGAATAACTTTAGCTAAGTCAATAAAAGTTAACATGCTAATTAATAACACAATGCTTTGATATCATCGTTTTGTTGAATGAGTATGGAAATATAACTATTGCTCAAAAACACATTATATAACACTTAATTTTTAGCATGTACTCTCCCTTTTGAGTGTGATGGCAAAGCATGCTGGGAAATGGAAATCAGTTAAATTTAAGTTTGTCTGAATTAAAAGAAACAAGTTCATAAAACTCAAAACTATGAAAGAGTTCTAATGACTTACAACGTGTCAGTTTGTGAACTCAAAAGAAAAAGAAAGTTCTAAACACTCATAAAGGTTAAAGAAACAGACACAACTTTGTTTGATTGAGTTGGCTCTACTCAAAGCAATGAATCATCTTGAGCGTTAGGGTTTATACAGGTATTATGTAGTTTATATAGCAGTGAGCCTTTAAGTGCACACACACACAGTCTGTTTGAAGCTCGCTGTGTTTTATCATAACATTACAGTAAGTGAACATGCCTCTCATCCATCTCTCTGACACTGCTGGTTTTTCTGACCCACGCCTGTTTGTGTTTTAATAAACCGCACACACATCTCACTCACCCGAGTCCCCGCGCAAATGTACAAGACTTAAGTGGTTACACTTTGGGAACAATTGTTTTTAAAAGCATGTCACAGATGCCATAGATCTTCACTTCTGGATTTATATTCTAATATTTCTGTGATGAATTTAACAGTGAATATACAGACCATGAAAGAGAGCAAAAAGCATCTTTTTTGTGTTTCAGTTTATTTCAAACACCCATTGCATGGAAAAATAGTTTTTTACTTGATTACTTGAAATCCCTGACCTTGTTTAAGATCAAATCTCAGCATGCTTTATGAATATTTCTCAATATAATGCACAGAAGGTTTGAATGTAAATGCTGATGTGACAGTCAATGAGCGCCATTGACTTTCATAGTAGGAAAAAATACTATTGAAGCGTCTGTCAGATGTCAAAATGTAACTTTCACTTTAGCTTTCCTCTCTCTCAATCAGTAGAGAGCAGCGCTTGCAACATCAAGGCCATGGGTTTGATTCCCAGAGAAAGCAAGAACTGATTAGAATGTCAATGTGATTCTTGAATGCGATGATAAAAGCATCTGATAAATGCATGAATGTGAATTAACTCAATGAATGTCAATCAACTGTCCGTTTACTATATTTTCTTTCCAGAATAAATGGGTAAACCAGAAAGACAGAAAGCTGTTGGACTTTCTGTGAAAGCATTCAAGTTTTGGTTTCATGTCTGCAAAGTGATGGAATGATAACGATTAAACCTCGTCAAGCCAAATGAAGGAGTGACACTTTCTTGCTAGGTTTTGATTTCACATCAGTCACGTGAGCCGTGCGTCTCTAACCACTGATCTCAGATCAGATTACATCATCGCGTCACATGATCATGCTGTTCAACAGGCATAGAGAACGATAATGAGCAGTGATGATTTCTCATGATTAGTGGGAGGCACTAATGACAGCGTCACCTGTGTGTCACAGTTCTGTTTCTCCTGAAATCCTCATCACTCTGAACCTGAAGACGCACACAACTCTCCTGCACAACATGTAAGTCTTCATATTTGTCTTTATTAAAATATAAATCACTTACAGTTAAATAATGTTTTTTTTTTGTTTTTGTGGAAAACTAAAACTGCTAATATAGCAGTTAATCAACATATTAAATCAGAATATATCCATTACTGTGATTATGACAATTACTATGATGATGGTTTTAATTAGTGGGGTTATTAATATAATTATTAGACTGTTACTTAATTTCTAAAACTTGTTGTTTGGTTTGATTATTACACAAAAACACTTTCTGCTTTATGTATCCACTATTTATTTTTGAAATTGTACCGCCTTTTATTTTCCAATCTTTCTTATTTGGCAGTTTTATTATCCAAGATTATATTTATCATGTTAAATATTTAGACTAAATTATAGTGAAAGTTATTCGTCCCTGTATGAATGTTTTATGATTTCTCTCACATCAGAACTCTTCTGTTTCTCATCAGGTTCAAACACGTGATTCTTCTGCTGCTTTTCTGCCTTTTTAATTACGCTGGTCAGTATCTTTTTTTGCCAATAAATTGTAACCGTTATGACTGTCATTGTCAGGTAGAGTTATACGAGTCGATTGTTCCTCTGCCGAAATCATTTCTGTTCAGGAATTGACTACAGCCGTCAGTTTTACACTATTACCATGGAATATTAAGACGTGGCTCTGCTAATATTATTGACTCATTACTCCTTTCATTATGTATTTTTTAATCTAACAAATACACGATAAATAAACTAATGAAATAACTAATAATATCGTACAACACAGAGAACAGAGAACATAGAACCACCACATGTGTTTTTCAGTGTTGATACTTGTATTGAATGGATTGTATTCTGTCAGGTTCTGCAGGAACCGCTTCTAAACCTGTGACAGGAATAAAGGGAGGCGACGCCACCTTGACATGTGGACGCGAGGACAAAGACACCGTTAATATTGATTTAAGCAGGTTAAAAAACATCCTTTCCTGTCAGAAGGAAGAATGTAAGAGTGAGAGTCAAAATGGGCGAGTGTTTAAAGCAGGATTATGTGACGTCGTCATCAAGGATCTGAGACTGAGTGACGCTGGGAAATACATCCTGAACGTCCATTACAGTAATGATCAGGAAAGGCAGGAGCCAGAAGTCCTGGAGTTCCAGCTTTGCGTTCAGGGTAAAGCCAAAACTGATCAACCATCAACATTTCTGCTTCTCCTTCAGTAATTGTGTTGCTATTGTGTGCTTAGTTACAGTTACTCAGTTTAATTCATTTCAATACAAGCCTTTACAGTGGAGGATTTTTAAATCATTACATTGTGTCCCCTGATTGAACCATTATAATAATGATGAATGTCTCTCTGTTTCTCCTCAGATGAGGTTTCTGTGCAGAAAGGTGATAAGCTGAAGCTGGATGTTCTGTTGATCAATGCTGATACAGTGCTGCACTTGCCCAAACGAAGCACAGGACCGAAGGAGGTGTGGACGAGAGAACGGGGGGTCATGAGTGACCGAATGACCAGCAGAGACGGAGACCTGATCATTGAAGCGTTCACAGCCACGGATGCGGGAACATACGAGGTTCTGGACTCTGAAGGAGAAATCTTGATCATGATCACCGTCACGGGTGAGAGAAACTCTCTCAGAAAGCATTCAAACAGCTGAGGTTTAGATTTGAACATCAGATCGATGTTAAACCGCATGACAAACCTTTCATATCCTTTCATATCTCCACAGAATCTAGAACAGAACGATCAGCGGGCAATTTGATGAACTTAAAGGATCTTTAATCAATCATTTTAAAAGTGCTGGATGTTTTTCAATGCTAACTTTAATAATTGTCTCAGATTACTGGATTTTCTGGTTGGTGGTTTCGATGGCTCTGTTTCTGGTTGCTGTTCAGAGAAGACGGATGCCCAGATGTTTATGTAACTTCAGTACAAATCTGTATGAAACAGTATGAAAACAGTAGAGAGCAGCGCTTGCAACATCAAGGTCATGGGTTTGATTCCCAGGGAAAGCAAGAACTGATTAGAATGTCAGTGTGCTTCTTGAATGTGATGATAAAAGCAGCTGATAAATGCATGAATGTAAAAATGTACATGTAAATACTTGATTAGTAGTTTACAGAGTGTTTCATTCAGAGTGCACTTTCATAATCTAAAACTACTAGTATAGTTAAGTTCACTAATGGTTGAGATACAGGAGAAATCATACTGACAGTTTACTATTTATTTTGCACTTTAAATATTACTATGTTTCTATTTAGGTATTATTTTTTAATATACTTTTAACTCTACAGGAACTCTTACAACATTTTATTCTGGTTTCCCGCATCACTTGAATGTGGATGAGCTTCATAAAAAAGCAACATTTTAAACAAAGTGTAATTATATTGAGTATATTTTCTGAGAAGTGCATAAGCAGTGGACTGAAAGCACACTTTCTTATTCTTTCAGTTGAAATAGTATCCTAATAACACGTGAATGAACTTCTGTTTGCTCCCTCATTCCTCACTGATGCCTCGTTCACCCCATCACTTGATTTCACGAGTTCACACTTACGAATGATTCAGGAGCAATAAATGGTAAGCATATTTGGCGTGCTGTCCGAGGAGAGGGCTCTGAGCTCGGTATTCAGCCCGAACCTGGAGCACTCCCCCCGTATCCTGACTTTGATAGGAACAATTAAGTGTGAGGAGTTGGGGTGGTGGAGGGATGCCGAAAAATGTCAAAGAGCTGTAGGTGAGTCAAACATGTCTATATATACATGCTTCCTCTCCTGCTGATAGGATGAGGTGTAATTGCTGATGACGTGTTGATTGTGTTAATCATTTGAACGTGCTCCTCTCGAACTTTGTTAATAAAACATCATTAATAAAATACAATTTCAAGCTCATTTGACAAAACAAAAGGCTTAAAAAAACACAACAACAACAAATTAACATTTTGATTATTCATTGAATAATTAACATTGTTTGATTATTTTATCAAACATTAAAGGTTTTGGCACAAAGGTGTGACAGAACACAAACTCTGTATGTCATGTTACAATGTTACTTTCACTTCATCAACACAATGATATAGACGGTAGATATTTTGGTTTTGATATTTGTTTTATATATATACTATTTTCATATACTACTAAATATGCTTACTACAAAATGTGACGAATAAAGGAAATGTAGGAACCAGTTGCTTTATAAACATATCATAACAATTTTTTCAGTTTTAATGATGTATTTTGAAACGGAATGTGTTATTGTAGTTTTGTTACTTTTTTGTTTTATTTAACTTAAAAATATTGAAGCAGCACATTGTTTGGCGCAGTTTACACTCTTATTGTTCATTATGTGCCACATGAATCATCACGTGTTTATGATAAACAGCATCTTTCTCTCGCTGGGACTGAAGCTTCAGATCATCAGATGTGTGTGAACGTGAGCGCTCGTGTTTCATGAAGCCAGATATTTGGGTTTTTTTTGCTCTGTTTGTGTCTGCAATGAAGAAATATCATAAATAAAACACTATAGCATCTGTGTAAGAGAAGGATTAATATTTCTGTTCAGTTTACAGTCATTCGATTCTATTGTCTGTATATTTAAATGTGAACTTAATAAATAACTTTCCCTGCTTTAACAGCTTTGTGACTCTTTCCCTTGATAACAGATGGTGATCTTGATCTCTCTCACCTGATTGGTTAAATAGAGCTTTTATAAATACAAATGCAAACACAAACAGCTTTCCTGTAGCTTCCTTAAAAACGTCTGCCAAATTCATAAATAGAAATATACATATATCATAGAACTGGGAAAGCAAGATTTGTATTTGAATACATTTGCATGAAACAGACAAAAACAAGAGTGGAAAGGAATAACTCTATATGAGATAGAGAAGAAACTTTAGGAGAAGCGAGACTCTTCCTAAGATCATATTAAATATACATTTTATTTTACACCTATTTAAAGAATTGTACAAAATAAACATATGCACAGTTTGGCATAAAAATAAAAGTTCACTGTTTATACTGAGAATATCTACATCTTTATCTTGGTAACTTGAACTTAAGCAGAAACAGCAGAGCTTTGACATTTAGCGACACACACAAATAAACCACACAAACCTGAATAATCACCACAACCAGTAATGATGAGGGATGTTGTAGTGTGGACTGTTTCAGAGATTAGAGAAATTACACACGGTATGACAAAACATTGGGGTTTAAAATCACAGGATAACAAGGAACAGGTGAAAGGAACTAGAAAAAAAAAAAAAGTCAATTAGCTGATTTGAGCTCTTGAAATATACGTTTCCCTTCTTCCCATCCTTTCTTCCAGCCGTGATGGTGAACGAGTCCTCCTGTGACGAACACAGCCAGAAAAAACACAAACACAGCCAGTCCAATGCAACCGAACGTCAGCATCCGCTCCATATCCGTCTCCGTCTCTGCCTTCGTCTCTGTAACTGCCTTCGTCTCCGTCTCCTCCATCACAGTCACCGCCTTCATCACTGTCACCCTTTCCGTCACCTCGTCTACAGACAGACAGACACAGAAGAGTTATTCACATTCAGTCAGTCAGACTGTAGAAATAGTGCTTGATTTCCACAAAATATCAATGAAATAACCAACATATTACCTGTAATGTCAAGCTTTCTTGGCAGTTCTGTTACAGAAAGACAAACATATGTCACTTTAATACAATCACAGAAATCAAAACATGTTTCTGAAAGTCTCAAATCTTAATTTGCTTTTTCACATATTAAGGCCTTAAAAAGTTTTAAATCGTTCATAAATTGCATGTTGTTTTTAACAGATGTTTATAGTTAAGATTTGAAGATCAATATGAAGATTTGAAGGAGGAACGTGTGAGGAACACTTAAAGATCATCATCTGCTAAATTTACACTTGTATCCATTCATTCGTATCCAGTTTGGTTTCCCTACACCGACACGTGTAAGATATGAAGTGAAAAGCTGAAATGAGTTACCGGTAAATGGATCCTCAATCTCCAGTCTGACGGGTTTGTCGAAGTGCATCTCTGTCGTGTTTGACTTTGTTCCACAGAAATAAAGGCCTGAATCTGCTTCAGTTACTCCTGAAATAACTAGAGAGGCTCTGGTGACCCAACCGTCTGCCGTCATTCTCATGCGATCGCTGTTCGGGTTGTAGGTGGTCAGAAGTTTTCTTCCTGTGATGTCCTTCTCTGCAGAAATCAGCAGAACGAGTTCTTCAGATCTGAGACGATACCAGGACACTTCATATCGGTTTCTCATGTTGGAGTTTAGAGTCAAGCTTTGTCCCGTCTGAACCCTCAACACATCAGAAGATCCTCCTGCTGATGCTCCTGCAGAGACATGATGATAATTATGATATAGGTTTAAAATAATTGTACTATGAAATGAATTAAAGTATGATCATTTACCTTTAGAAGTGGCTTGCATGATTGCAAACCAAGTGACACAGAAGAAAATGATTTGGTCCATTTAGTCTCACTGTCTCTGAATAAAATGCTGAGACTTAAACCACACTCCATTTCCTTTATAGCTTCTCTATACCTGCTGTTTTTTTCCGTCTTGAACTGTGAAAATAACATTTCCTCAGTTCAGTCTCATCAGATGTGGTTTGCATCAGATATGAAGTGCAGGAAATTTCAAAGAACAATGCAAGAACAAACATCGTTTGCCAGTAATCATAAATTTATTGTTCCAAGATTTCAAGAAAGATCGGCCTGCTCATATTCACCTGAAAGAGAAAACAGAAGAATCCCCACAAGATAAACTACAAATATATAACCTTTACATCAGCATTACAGTGACAACAAGCGTCTGTTAGACACAACACAGAAGTGTCATGTTTCCTAAACTGCCTACGCCAGGGCCGGCGCAGGCCTACAACCACTAAACAAATGCACAAAAAAGAGCAGAGGAGAGTAATGCCACACAAACAGACAACAAACACATGACACAAACAATATTTAACATCATCAAATCCAGCATAAATGAGGGATGAAATAATATAGAAACCACACAAAACCTCAAATAATAGACAGTCTGCCCACATAAACTAAAATTCTCATGGATTAATTAAATCAAACTCATAACCAATCAGCACCCAAAAAAATATACTGCAGTTATTCAGCGTTTCCAACATGGAAGAAGTGAAGACAGAGCAGCGATAAATGTTTCTCATGCAGAGAGTAAAACCTCGTTATAAAATCAAGCTAAAAGTAAGGGGTCACATAATGATGAATGTTACAGTATCAAAATGCAACCATCAAGCAGAAACAGGCAATAACTTGACATACCTGTGAAAGACCCTCATTGCTGGCCAGATGCTGTGGGTCTGAATGTTGACCGGCTGCTGGCCTTGAAGTACGTCGAAGGGTCAGAATCTCCTCTTGAGGATGTGGCGTCTCCAGCCGACACTAGAGAGAGGAGAATATGGCTGCAGCATCTCCGGCCCTGATCCGCCTCTGACTGGACTGACCTGTGACCTCAGTATCAGAGTCTCCTGGACGGATTATGATGATGATGTCGACATTCTGCAAGATTGGTGACGTTGAACCAGTTTCCTCCCAGGAGTTAATTCCCTCCTAATCAGCTTCTGAGAATCCTTCCCCAAAAGTGAGTAAACAGGAAGTCAGAGGGGATAACCCAAATGTCACAGAATACAGTAACCCAAAAAAGCTAAGAAAGGCCACATCCTTTTTTCCCTCTGAACTGTAAACCCGAATTCGTCAGCAAAAAAAAGAAAGATAAAAAAAGGTGTGCTCATATTCCCCTCGTCACCATGATGGAAACTCAACAAAAAACCCAAAATAACAATCTTATAAACTAGTGTAAGTAAACATTAAACAACTAAATCCTCCACTTAACATTACATTTGCACAAAAACATTTTATAACACTTAATTTGAGCGTTTACTCTCTTTTTTGAGTGTGGAAAGCATGTGGATAGTATGCTGTGGTCTCGGATATTTCAATCCCAGAGTTTATCCAAATAAATAAATTCAGTCATTATTTACCCACCTTCATGTTCCAATACCCAAATATTCTAATATTGTGTTATTTCTGAACACAAAAAGGAAAAAGTTTATCCTGTTTAGACTCTCCTTTTAGGCAATCTAAAGCCATAAAACCAGCTCTCACTCAGTTGTAGCAGTGGTAATGGCAGTGGGAAGTGTCAGTATATTCTGTCACGGATTGGTAAAGGGAGGACTCAAATGCAGGAAAAAAGGATATTTATTGTCAACAAATAAATATACAAACGAATCAAAGGAAACACTCGCAAGGGGGAAAACATTAACCAAAGAAACAATAACAACTTATTAAAGAACCAAAAACAAGGGAAAGCAGACAAACCGAATGAGACGGTACAGGAACAAGATGACAACGACACGACACAGGACAGCAAACACACCGGGATTAAATAGGGAACACATGAGGAAGGTAATGAGCAGAAACAGCTGGGATCAATGAACGGAAACGAGGGAACAAGACGGGTGGGGTTACACAATCACAAGACACAACAAAGGCGCAGTGTCAGAGCTCTGTCAACCAGCACACTAGAAACCCAAACTGAGGTGACAGAACCCTGACATATTCTTGGCAAAGACAGCAGTCATGATCAACACATTTTCTCGCAGGTTGTAAAGGAGTCCAATCAATTGCAAGAACCTCTAATGGCAACTATCAGGGAGAACACCACAACATAAGCCTCCACAACATCTCTGCTTGTTGTCCCTTTGCATGAGTGTGGCGCCAAGTCCACTGTTGTCCACGCATCCGTATGGATAAAGAAAGGGAGAGAAAGATTTGGGAATGTTAAAATAGGCGCAGAAGTCAGCTTTTCTTTGAGAAAATCCATTGCCTTCTGACATTCATTAGACCACATGAGGGAACATCCGTCCTGGTCAACGCAAAGAGTGGTTCAGCCTGGCAGGAATAATCATGGAGAAAGCGTCTATAATAGCTAGTCCTAGCCCTTCTAATTTCTAAAAACTGTCTGACGTTTTTACGTAAGTTGGGGTTTTGAAATCAGTCAATTGTCCTTATTAGGCAGAATACCTTTTGGGGTGATCCTGTAACCCAGCAAGGTGAGTTCGCTCCTGCAGAATTGGGACTTCGCAAGCTTAATAGACAGTCCTCCAGATTCTAGCTGTGTTAGAATATCTTTCAGGTCAACAAGGTGCTGATCAAAAGTAGACTCCACCACAATATCGTCTAAGTAGACAGCAACTTATTGACGAAACAACCGAGGACTCTGTAAAGTGGAAGTCTCTGGAAAGTGGTGGGCACATTGCACAATCCAAAAGGTAAGACACAACCCACCACGAACCCACAGTGGGAAATGAAAGCAGTCTTCAGCTTGGAGTTCTCTTCCTCCCCCCCCCCCCCCCACCTGCCAGAATCCTCTGATCCAGTCAATGGTGGAAATTAAAGTCCCTCTAGCCAGAAAATCTAAAGATTCATCAATCATTGGGAGCGGATAAGAGTCTTTGCCAGTGAGCTTGTTAGGTCTACTCAACACAATGCACAGAACCGTGGCTCTCCTAATCTTTTTTTGGGACAATTACGACTGGTGCAGCCCAAGGACCAGAAGCAGGTTCCTTCCCCCAACATTTTTCAGGAGAAGTACGATAAGGGTCAAGGTGTACCGGATTTGCATCACCCGTAACAATCTCATGCTCCACTAGAGAAGTGTGTCCCAAATGTCCATAAAAAACACTTTATCTTGAGAAATTTAGTCAATTTGTTTTTCTGCTCGATATTTAGGGATTCTTCTTCAGCCTTTCTAGACAGGGAAGAAGAACTGACTCCCCGGAACAACAAATCAGGACCAGGTTTGGTTAAGTCAGCACCCTCTAAATCCTCAAGGGGCACTGGCTCCTCACCGAGCACCACCATCCAGGATGACACATGAACTTTATGATCTCATTATAAAATCCATTTCCAAAATAACGGGAGAAGATAGATTATGGACCAAAGCGGTGATTTAAATGCTAGCCCATGAAACCTAAAGACAACCAAATGACACCCTGCGGGTATTAGGGTGCTCCATTCGCAAGCTGAATTTGAGGTGTGGAACACAGATTTACTCTTAAGTCCCCCCAGGAATAGTCTGGATAACGCCTGATTGCACCACAGAAAGAGACGCACTAGTGTCACGAGTGACATCCAGAAGCATGTCCATAAAGATCAACCTTCATTGGGTATTACAATAAGACATGGAAGTAACATCCTCCACATGACAAAATGGAGGAGGTTGATGGAAAGTGAGGCACATCTATTTTCTGGAGGGAGGATTACCCCGTCTGAACGTCCTTCCTCCCCTTATGTTTTCCCTCCGGGCAAAGTCTGAGACCTTTATTCCTTCTCCAATGGCCTGTTCGGAGCCATTCATCCTACCAGCTTCTGGCACTCTATCAGCAGTCTCTCTTGATAGTTCTGAGAGCTCCATTGAAGACAAATGCAGCTTTACTCCTTGAGTACACTTTGGGAAGGTACAAGTGATTAATCATGTCAAGGAGCATTTAAAACAGTGAACATCCCTCAAGGCTGCACTGCTAGCCTGTGTCTAAGGTGGACATGAAGCTTGTGAGCCTGCAAAACAAAGTCCATGACTGACGGTATGGGTGTGCCATAAAGAGCGACTCTATATTTCTCAAGCATGTGCTTCTGTATCAAATCTACTTGCTCTTGTTGGGGCGGAGGGGTCTTTATCTTATGAAACTCACCCAACATGTGAGAGACAATGGATGGCAGCGGTTCATCGGGTCTTTGCACGTGGTCAAATGTGTACTAAGAATAGTAAAGCATTTTCTGGGCTCCTTTGACACAAAATGTGGGAGCTCGAGGAGAATTTGGGCATCGGTGAGATCCAAGGAGGTTCTGTATACATTATCTAATTGAAGCAATTCCTCAGAATTCAGGGAACTGTCTGCAGCAAACATGGGTTTCTCGAGCCGAGATTGGTGAAGCTTAGAGGTGAGTTCATTTGCTGTGGTATTCATGTCCACAGTGGGTTGCTGAGCAAAAGTGGGTGCATTACAATAAGCTACACTGACTGGCACTGACCTCGAGGCCATCAATGGAGCTTGAGCCAAACTGTATGTTGATCATGGCAGATAACGTCTTTTTGTAGGTTAATCTAGTCATGCAGGTACTGTTCCAGCACCACCACCTCTGCTTGTAACAGCTTGACTCGAGTCTGTCAGTCTTCACCAGTATGCTGTGACTCCCCCTGTTGCGAAAAATAGTATGCTGCAAATCAAAAAAGTATTTACGAAAATCCCATTTATTTACATTTGGTAGAAGCACTTACAGTGCATTTATTACAGAGACAATCCCCCAGGAGCAACCTGGAGTTTAATGTAAACATCTTTGTTATACACTCACCTACAGGATTATTAGGAACACACACTAATACTGTGTTTGACCCCCTTTAGCCTTCAGAACTGCTTAATTCTACGTGGCATTGATTCAACAAGCTGCTGAAAGCATTCTTTAGAAATGTTGGTCATATTGATAGGAGCATCTCGCAGTTGATGGAGATTTGTGGGATGCACATCCAGGACACGAAGCTCCCGTTCCACCACATCCCAAAGATGCTCTATTGGGTTGAGATCTGGTGACTGTGGGGCATTTTAGTGCCGTGAACTCATTGTCATGTTCAAGAAACCAATTTAAAATGATTCGAACTTTGTGATGGTGCATTATCCTGCTGGAAGCATCAGAGGATGGGCACATGCTGGTCATGAAGAGATGGACATGGTCAGAAACAATGCTCGTGGCCCGTGGCATTTAAACGATGCCCAATTGGCACTAAGGGGCCTAAAGTGTGCCAGGAAAACATCCCCCACACCATTACAGCACCACCACCAGCCTGTACAGTGGTAACAAGGCATGATGGATCCATGTTCGCATTCTGTTTTCCAAATTCTGACTCTACCATCTGAATGTCTCAGCAGAAATCCAGACTCATCAGACCAGGCAACATTTTTCCAGTCTTCAACTGTCCAGTTTTGGTCTTTTCTCTATTTGTAGTGGAGATGAGTGGCACCCGGTGGGTCTTCTGCTGTTGTAGCCCATCTGCCTCAAGGTTGTGCGTGTTGTGGCTTCACAAATGCTTTGCTGCAAACCTCGGTTGTAACGAGTGGTTATTTCAGTCAATGTTGCTCTTCTATCAGCTTGAATCAGTCGGCCCATGACCTCTGACCTCTGAAATACTCGGACCGGCCCATCTGGCAGCAACAACCATGCCACACTCAAAACTGCTGAAATCCCCTTTCTTTCCCATTCTGACATTCAGTTTGGAGTTCAGGAGATTGTCTTGAGCAGGACCAACCCCTAAATGCATTGAAGCAACTGCCATGTGATTGGTTGATTAGATAATTGCATTAATGAGAAATTGAACAGGTGTTCGTAATAATTATTTAGGTGAGTGTATATTATATTTATTATATGTATATTATATACTCCTGAGGCCACAAGAGGGCGCAATGAGAATAACAGACAACAAGCATTTAGGCTTATTCTTCATGCATTCAGTTGTTTTAGCAATTTTCCACGTCTGAATATTATGGGTTATGAATAATATATATTGTCACCATCTCCCCATTGTTTGTGGTTTAATCGCATCGTCATAATGCAGCCAGGCAATAAATCATTGTTGTTAATTCATTACGTGGATGTGAAATTTTTTATTTGACAGTGTGAGAAAAGCTCTAACATCTATCTAACATTTATACAGTTGTGATGAAGAGGTTTAGCATTTGCAATAATCAAGTTTTCTGCAAGAAAATGCACATATAAACATATCACTGTTTGAGCTCATTTTTTTTCACTGCTGCTGAAAATGACGACATTTGCCAAACATCACAGTTTCTCTGAACTGGACGTCAGGGGTTTCCAGAGAGCAGGTTATGGGATATGATCAGGAATGTTTCAGATTGAGTAAGCAGAAACTCAACTTTCAGTTCCAACAGAGGAAACTTTCAGGGTATGAAAGTAATTATAGTATCTCTGTATTGAGTTAGTTTAGTTCAGAGGCGATCAGCACATGCATGACCTCTTGATGAACAGAGAGAGAGAGAAAGACAGACAGACAGACGGACAGACAGATAGATAGATGGATTTAATCATCTAACACATCGTTGAACACAAGTCCGTAGTGATTCATTGATTCGTGTCTCTGTTGAGAATGTGTTGTATATTAATCCTGAACAAACTCTGGGTTTGATGAACTTACTCCTGGATGTGTTTTTGGAACCAGCAAACCTCAAATGAGCAAAGATTGAGTAAATCAAACAAGAGTTCAGGGTATATTTGACGGGAAGATAACCTGCTTTCTGGAACACACCCCTGATCACACCAACAGGAACAGACGTCTGAACCACAGTTAAGTTTTGGTAACTGTCAATTCAAATATCAGGGATATTGTAGTGTGGACCGTTTCAGAGATGAGAGAGAGAGTAAGATCCAGATGCAGCAAAAAGCAAAAAGTAATTTCAGCTCGCACATCAATGACAACGCCAGACAAAGAACAAGGGAAAACATTTAAAGTTTAAAGTCACATGATAACAAGGAACAGGTGAAAAGAAATAGTTGCCATGGAGAATAATGAGGGTAACTATGGAAACAAACCAGGAACTAAGAAAATAAGGCAAACACAGGAAGCAAAACAATGGGAAGAGAAAATACATTTCAACACAAGAGTCACAAAACACCAAACAGCAAGACAAGACCGGATTTGTAACAGGTATTGAGTTAAAAAAAATCTGTGTCATTTAGATAATTTGGGACTCAGAGAGGTACATTTGCCTTCTTTCCATCCTTTCTTCCAGCCGTGATGGTGAACGAGTCCTCCTGCCACGAATGCAACCAGAAAAAACACAAACACTGCCAATCCAATGCAAACGAACGTCAGTATCTGCTCAATATCCTTCTCCATATCCGTCTCTGTAAACGTCTCTGTATCCATCTCCATATCTATCATCACTGTCACCCTTTCCGTCACCTCGTCTACAGACAGACAGACACAGAAGAGTTATTCACATTCAGTCAGTCAGACTGTAGAAATAGTGCTCGATCTCCAAATATCAATTAAATAACCAACATATTACCTGTAATGTCAAGCTTTCTTGGCAGTTCTGTTACAGAAAGATAAAGATATGTTACTGTAATACAATCACAGAAATCAAAACATGTTTCTGAAAGTCTCAAATCTTAATTTGCTTTTTCACATATTAAGGCCTTAAAAAGTTTTAAATCGTTCATAAATTGCATGTTGTTTTTAACAGATGTTTATAGTTAAGATTTGAAGATCAATATGAAGATTTGAAGGAGGAACGTGTGAGGAACACTTGAAGATCATCATCTGCTAAATTTACACTTGTATCCATTCATTCGTATCCAGTTTGGTTTCCCTACACCGACACGTGTAAGATATGAAGTGAAAAGCTGAAATGTGTTACCGGTAAATGGATCTTCAATCTCCAGTCTGACGGGTTTGTCGAAGTGCATCTCTGTCGTGTTTGACTTTGTCCCACAGAAATAAAGTCCTGAATCTGCTTCAGTTACTCCTGAAATAACTAGAGAGGCTCTGGTGACCCAACCGTCTGCCGTCATTCTCATGCGATCGCTGTTCGGGTTGTAGGTGGTCAGAAGTTTTCTTCCTGTGATGTCCTTCTCTGCAGAAATCAGCAGAACGAGTTCTTCAGATCTGAGACGATACCAGGACACTTCATATCGGTTTCTCATGTTGGAGTTCAGAGTCAAGCTTTGTCCCGTCTGAACCCTCAACACATCAGAAGATCCTCCAGCTGATGCTCCTGCAGAGACATGATGAGAATTATGATATAGATTTAAAATAATTGTACTATGAAATGAATTAAAGTATGATAATTTACCTTTGGAAGTGGCTTGCATGATTGCAAACCAAGTGACACAGAAGAAAATGAACTGGTCCATTTAGTCTCACTGTCTCTGAGTAAAATGCAAGGATTTAAAGCTCAATGCTGTTTTCATTTCCTTTATAGCTTCTCTATTCCTGCGTTTTTCCCCAGTTTCCTCAGTTCGGTCTCATCAGTTGTGGTTTGCATCAGATATGATGCAGTGTAGGAAATACAATACAAGAACAAACAAAACAATTGTATTGTTCCAACCCTGAACATCAAGGATTAGGAAAACAATTAAAACAATAGCAGTGGGAAATAGTTCTCCTCAAGACTTCAAGAAAAGATGGCAGCAACATCTCCTGCCCTGATCCACCTCATCTGACCTGAGTATCTCGGCTCTTGGCCAAAGCAAACTTGGTTGCATTGTTTTCTTGTTATCTCTGTAAAGATGCTTAAAACAATATTTAAAGTAAAAAGCTCTATATAAATAAAGGTGACTTGACTTTTAACATCCTGCATCTTATAATGGCCTTGATGGCGACAATTTTTGAAGTAAATCAGTTGCCATTTGCTCAGAACAAGATCCCGTCTGATTATTATGATATTGTTGTCGACATTCTGCTGATTCGTAAAGATTTCTTCGGGATAAATTGTGAATATAACTTGTAATCCAAGTCAGTCAACAGGAAGTCGGAGGGAATAACCCAAATGTCAGATAATATGGTTAATACCCAGTGGAGCGATTAGTTGTTGTATTATTTTCCCAAAACAGTTTTTCTCTCTGTATGTAAACCTGAATTAGTCAGCAAACAGGGATGTGCTCATGCTCCACTCATCACGTCATGACTGAAACACTGCAAAAAACCCAACTTCCCTTTCAAGGGAACTGACACTGCGTCAAGCGTTATGGGATGGCGTTATGAATCACATGTGTGATTGTGGTGGCAAAATATTTTATCAGTTCTGAATAAGAGACAAATATGCCAATTGTCTTTGAAAAGTTGTATTTTCTCTTGAGGAAAGTCAACGATCATACAGACATCCGAAGTATGAGACAGAAGGGAGGGCTGCTCCAGCATTTATACCTCTATTCCTCAAGGCTAAAGGAAACTAATTTCTCTCTCCATATGAGGAACACGTTACCCTTTCTGTACTCTGACTAGATCTTACTAAGCAGTTCTACATAACAGAAAATGCAGTTATGTGACACAATAATCAAGAAACAAAACACAGTAATGGATAAGAACAAAAACATAACATATGAATGCATATTTTTATTTTATAATTCCCCTCTTTTTATAATTTGTTGATAATTGTAAAGTAGCATGGCAAATGAAAGTAGTTTCATCTGTACTCTTCATTTCTGATTGTCATATGAATTATCACTCCATAAGTAAGCAATTATGTACATTCAGGATTGGGAATAAATCGTAATTCAGTTCATGCATTTCACTGTAACTTCCACTACTCATCACATTTCTGTGGTCTCGGATACATGTTGGGAAATGTATCATAATTAGACATTTGAAGCATTTAATACGAAACGTGCTTTTCACTCTTCTCTTCACTAATGCTGAAACGCATTGAATTACACATGGCATGCTCAACAACACCCCAATAGGATCATGTTGGCACTCTGGTTGGCTCACCCCTGTTCCTCTAGGTTTACCTGGCTGTCTGAGAAGCAGATATCGGCTGCCGTTGGCCTCTGAAATGAAATGAACCCAGACACCTTTTTGGCTTCCAGCTTTTTCTTCTCAGATCCTTTATCACCACACAATCTCCTGATTTGATGTCATTATCTGAGCCATTGGCAAAGTACAACTGTTTCTCGACATTGCCAGTGCTGGTCTAAATGCATTTCCACTTTTAATGTCTTGTTATCTTTCACAAACATTTTTTTTTATTTTCTCCTCATTAAAAATTCCACCAAAGACATCGGCATCATAATCACACAATCTGTGGACAGCTGGGTCAGTGTATTCCTTAAACTAAATAAATTCAGGATTCAAACAAATTTCAGAAAAACGCCACTCTGGGGTGAGATATAACCTCTAGAAATATGTTCCATATATCTAACTATAAAATAATTTGAACCTATATTTGTTTGACACTCATGACCAGCCAATCTGTGACACGGAGTTCAATCAATGTGACACATAATTTGGAGATGAGGTGAATTATACATTTACATTTTACATTTCTGCATTCCAAAGCGACTTGCATTGCATTCAAGAAACACATTGATATTCTAACCAGTTCTTGCTTTCCCTGGGAATCGAACCCATGACCTTGATGTTGCAAGTGCCGCTCTCTACTGTTAGACACACAGGAAGGCTGTGCAACTACTAAAGTGATTAACAGGACACAGGATGAACTGAATGAAACACGCGGGAGAACGTGATTGCAGCTTCCCAAGGTGGGAATCACATTAATACAAATGATTTGAAGACCCTGTAAAAAACTGGTTAGTTTCATTATTTTCCTTTTGTTCAACAACAAAATCAGGAGATTTCAAAGGGTACTTTACAAATGATAAACAAGAATAAATTAAAACTCTGCTGTTGAGTCTGAGTTTAGCAGCTTGTGAGTAGTTCGCATCCGATCCTCGTAATCCCATTTGAGGCATGTTGCTCCTGAATGCAAGTCTGTGCGCTTCTTTTATAGTCCAGCTCATTAATCCTTCATTTCTTCAGGTGATCTGGGCTTCCATTGGGACCCCTTCGTGGAAACCTTGTTGGCGTCTCTTGATGACAGCATCCACAATCAGAAGAACCGCCAGAAACACAACCACAACCCCAACCACAACCTTAATCCAAACCGCTGGAAGAGAAAGATGGGAAGAAGCAAACGTTGTAAATTCAATGCTTCAAGATTTTGGAGCACTCTCAGTGAAATCTGTTTTACTTACGATTACGTTGAGTGTCACTGAGATTGTCAACATCAGTGCCGTTCAGTTTGTCATTTGATCCTGTAGACGATATTGAAACTAAAGTCACGGTTTAGTATCAACTTCAAATTACGAAAAATAAGCCTCACCTAGCATTTTAATAATAATTCTGATTCTGATTTCTTCTAAACATGTATTGAATGTATGTCACCTGAATAACTGACGATCACAGTAACGAGCACTTCATCTGCTGCGGTTATCACTCTGTAAGTCCCAGCATCAGCTGATCTGAAGGCTTTGATGGCCAGACGACTGCTGTTGTCTGTCAGGCGATCATTCAGAACACCCCATCCTCTCTTCCACACCTCCGTCCAGTCAGTGCCATTCTGATGCTCAACTCTATCAGCATCAGGTGGCAGATAAGCTAACTCCAGCTCTCTGCCTTTCTGTCCAGAGACATGATCTGAAGAGAAATGAAACAAGAGAATAACTGTGAGGTTGATGATAAGTGCTAAATTAAAGCAATATAAAGTTCAAATTAATATTTAAAATCAGACTTTTTTGACAGTTTTCAGACAGTTTTGACCTTACCAGTGATGCTGATTGTGTAAGTGTTGGAGATTATCTCACTGTCATAGAAAATACTTAAAATGTATTTTCCAGCATCAGTGGTTTTCAAATCTTGAAGAGTGAAGTCACAGGCGCCGCTCTTGTGCAGCCGTCCCTTATAGTGTTCATGCTGCTGCACGCCATCAAAACTGTAAACAGTTCTGGATTCAAATCTTAGTTGAATGGATAAATTCTCTCTGGTGTCCAAACTGCATGGAAAGGTGACATTATCACCCTTTTGTGCGTGCAAAGTTTGAGAAGACGCACCTAAAAATAAGACAGTGTTGAATTACTATATTATATTGATACTGATGTGTTTTAATGTCACCAATCCGATTAAAAAAATAATTTCTCTGTTCTCTGTATGTTACACACACTCACCAGATGCCACTGATGGAAGCACGAACACCAAGAGGCACCTGATTAAAAAAACAGACAGGGTTGTTATATGGTACTCAAATCTCACCTAATCTTTAAATAATAAAGTGCAGAACGCATTACATGAGCCAAGAAACACAGAGCACAACACAATTCTGAACTTGAGAGTGGATGAGATTTTCCCTCTTACAACACGCCTCACTTTGAGAAGCACGACTGAACAACTTCCCATTTCATGTCACACATCAAGGCTTCTCTCATCACAAGCACAAGAGTTTTTTGGAAGTAAAAGTCACTCATATGAAGGTGGCCACTCTTGTATTTGTCACAGTTTATGAATACATTGTTTCCTGCTTGTCTCTTGTCACTGTTGTGATGTTTGTGTGTGTGTCAGTAGGCGTGCTCCAAGCCACTTGGATAATCAGCGTCGGCAGCTGTCACCCATCACCACACCTGCTGCAGCTCATTCACTCAACCTACATATATTCACTCACTTCTCGTCTCCATTGTCAGATCGTTGTTGATGTCTCCATGGTGTGCGTCCCTCCTGTTCGGTGTTCCAGTCTTGCCTCAGTTCCTGTTCCTGTCTTTGTGGATTGTTCACCGTCTGGATTGTCTTCACCCGCACTCGTCACTTCACCATCGCACCGGACCATCTCAGTTCCTGCGCCATCCGTGACCCGTCTCTCAGTGACTCTATTTTCCATTATCTCAATAAACACTTTTCACCTGCATTTGCTTCCAGTGATTCGTCATGACAGAACGATCTGACCATGGCATGGAAGCAGCAGGCAATCTATCGTCATCTCTGGAAGATGCCTCCCAGTCAGAGCCCCGCCTACCGGTCCCGGAGCCTTATTCAGATGAACCAAATTACTGCAGAGCCTTTCTCACCCGTTGTTCAATGCACTTTTCCCTTCAACACTGAACAAGCCAAGGTGGCATTCGTCCTGACGCTGCTGACTGGGAGGACGTCGCTATGGGGAACGGCGGTGTGGGAAAATCAAGATCCATGCTGCGCCTCATTCCAGAAACTCTCAGAAGAGATGAGGCGAGTGTTCGACCGGGCCATTTCCGGGAGGGAAGCGGCCAGAATGTTGGCGGATCTTCGCCAAGGAGAAGGATCAGTTTCTGACTTTTCTATCGAATTTCAGACTTTGGCGGCGGAGAGTCAATGGAACGAGGAAGCGCAGTGGGACATGTTCCTGCATGGGTTGGCTGACCGCGTCCAGAAGGAGATTTATACTCTGGACCTTCCTACTTCTCTCAATGGACTTATAGAGCTGGTTCTGAGAGTAGATGCTCGTTTGACCAGGGCCGAGCATAGGACTCTTCCCAACCGCATTTCTGGAGTTACAGAGAGTTCCCGTTTCAGCGGAGGGGACGCGGTCAGCCCCGCCCACGATCACGAACCCATGCAGGTAGGGCGAGCTCGGCTTTCCCGGGAGGAGAAGGAGAGGCGGAGATCTCAGGGCCTCTGCCTGTACTGTGGAGGAGCCGGGCACTTCGCTTACAACTGTCCGGTAAAAGGCCAAGCCCGGTAGTAAGTATGAGGCTACTATCGGGTGGGATCTCCGCCGAGAAGACCTCATCCACATCTACTCTCCTTCCGGTAAGACTGAGATGGTCCGGTGCGATGGTGAAGTGACGAGTGCGGGTGAAGACAATCCAGACGGTGAACAATCCACAAAGACAGGAACAGGAACTGAGGCAAGACTGGAACACCGAACAGGAGGGACGCACACCATGGAGACATCAACAACGATCTGACAATGGAGACGAGAAGTGAGTGAATATATGTAGGTTGAGTGAATGAGCTGCAGCAGGTGTGGTGATGGGTGACAGCTGCCGACGCTGATTATCCAAGTGGCTTGGAGCACGCCTACTGACACACACACAAACATCACAACAGTGACAAGAGACAAGCAGGAAACAATGTATTCATAAACCGTGACAGTATTGTCTTGTGCTCTTTCCATTTTTTTAACTAAAACTAATAATTATAGTGTTATGAATATGAGCTCCGCGCTTCCCTCTCTGGCCACCAGAGGGAGCTCACATATACACTGACTCTACACTGCACACTACATTTCCCAGAAACCAACACGTTGGACTGATTGCACACACCAGCTGGACACCATCATGACTGTTTGTCACACCACCTGTTATCCATCATATGAACTATAAAAGACTCCTTCACCCATACACGAACGGCAAAGTCTCGATTTGCCGTTGCGATCATTCTGAGCATTGTTATTCCTGTCGCCAGTTTTGCTGTTACCCGTCTTTGATCCTGATCTGCCTGCCCTGACCTTTGCCTGGATTATCGCTCGTGATTGTTTTCTGCCTGTCTTGACTACTGCCTGAACTACCATTCTGATTCCGTCTGCCTGTATTTCCATTTACGTATGATCTCTGTTTGCCCTGACCTTCTGCCTGCACCACCATTCTTATTAAAGACAAGCAATTGGATCCCTGCCTGTGAGTCACTTATGTTACATATAGTCACTGCAACAGTTTCATAATTCATAGAGCTCAGCTGCAGATCTGTTGTTTCTCACTTTATTGTGATTTTCCAACCCACAGTATATTATCCTAGATCTTCAACTACGCAATTACTGTCACCAAAAACCCTTGAACTCCATTTAGCAACTTAAGTGTTCAGTACAACAGTTTGCAGTTGTTCAGAATTCCCACCCAGAATAAGAGATAATCCTAGAGAGAGATGATCCTACCTGAGGATATTCCAGCTGATCATTCCTCTCTCCTTGAACTCCTTGCTGTGGAAGCATTTCACCTTTTTGTCTTTTCTTCTACTCTCTCCCTCCATCAGAGATGCCATCTCTCTTCTGCTCCAAATCCTCCGGGCTGTGAATACAATCACAAATATACAATAATATGGAGTTGTAAACAAACAAACAAACCACAACGATAACATGATCACACCATAGCAGCAGTACGTGTGAAGTGTGAAAAATATGTAGTAAACCCATTACAATTTATCTAGATTGCTCTAAACATACGTTATTTTGTGTCTGAAATGCTACATTGTGTAACTGTAATTACAGTAATTCCTTGAGATACGAGCATAATCCGTTCCAGGATAAGTTCATAACTCGAGATGCTCGTATAAACATGTTTTTAATTGCTATAGAGCAGTGGTCCCCAACCTTTTTATTGTCGCGGACCGGGCAACATTTGATAACTCTACCGCAGCCCGGGGGGGTGGGTGGGGGGCTGGTGAAGGGTGGAGAAGCGATAGTCCTGACGTCCTTTTGGGTGGGAGGAGAGCGATACTGCCGCTTGCAACAACCCAACTCTAACCAGAAACGAGATGGAAGAAATTTAATGTTCCTTGGGCGGCCCGATACCATTTGATCCGAGGACCGGTACCGCATAAAATGTGGTTTGAGTTCTTGACTTCGAGACAGACGATACAGTAGTGGCTAATGACGACATGTGTGGAGGAAGAGGAAGAAGAGGAGGAGGAGGAGGGAGGGATAACGTAGATAACACAAACACAATACAGAAGTGTAGTGTTTCTTCCCGTGTTGTGTATTGATAGACTCAGAAGCTCATATGTATTATTATTAACACTCATAACTCGTGCTGCTCCCAGCTTAATACTGGTGAATCACTCGTTGCCCCCGGTAACCCCCGCTGTAAAACCAAGCTGCCTCTAGTGGAGATCATATGCAATTACCCATAAATGAGGAGCTTGAGCTGCTGCGAGTGCTGAACACCTCTAGCGTCTGGAAGCTGCTCGTATCTCAAATATTTACTCAAATCTCAAAATAAAAAACTGCTCAAATGATCGTATCTCGGAATACTTGTATGTCGGGACACTCATATCTCAATGTATTACTGTAAAGAAGTTACAGTTGTAAAGAAATTATTACCCGTCACAATTATATACTCCTAACGTATTATTATTCACTCCTGCCACTCGACCCGTCACTATTATACATTATTCGCTCCTGCCACTCGACCCGTTACGCAACCACTGGTGCAGACGCTCCCATAAATCTGTTGCTTTGTTTTCACCTTTCTGTCCGGTTCATCCCAAACCAGCTGGATGGAGACTGTGCTGGCCATTCCACACGATTTATGGGATGGGATATGTTCAGTTCACTTTCTTTTGTCGTGGTCACAACATCTTCATTCTTGTGAACGTGATAAGACGTCGTGGCCCCAAGATCATTTTGAGGGAATGAATTCTATTTCTCGTGGCATTTTAAATGGCTCTTAAATGTGTGAACAACCAACCTGGAATTATCAAAAATAGATAGGCCTTTAATAACACTTCATTTTAATTAAGAAAAAACATGGAATTCAGAAATGAATACATGAACATATTGGCCATTATATTATATTGCGTGCGATAATAAGCATTTGAATGATCCAAAGATCACTAGATCCAGCACTGCTTTTATACAGACAGAGGGTTTATAAGAAATCAAATTAACACATTACTTCTTCCCAGAAAAGGCCTTTCTATACAACCCTGAAACTATGACTATGTAGGAGTAGGCGTTGATCTGATTCTGCCGAGTCGATCGTTTGTTGCACTATTACTTCATAATTTCACAGAGTCATTTTCTGAACTCTGATTCAATAAAAGGTGTTTTTGGACGAACAATGAAGTTCAGTTTAAATGAGTGTTTTATAAAACAATGCTCTCATATGTCAAATGATCAAGAAAAGATGATTTAATGATTTTATGCTGCTGTATTCCACATTTTATATTTAAGACATTAATCTTACAGTATTATATAAATCACTGCGCATAAATCCACCAGATCCCTGTAACTACTTTAACACTGTAATTTTCTTTAATAAATACACTCAAATCTGCCCTGGTTCATTCACTGACACCACATTCAGAATTAGAACTTATAATTAATTCACCATGTTTTCAGGTGCATATATTAGTGATGATGATGGTCAGGCGGTCATATATAGTGTCGGGTCACGAGACTGGAGAATTAACGGATCACCAGCTGTCATATAATATATTAAAATAAAGTGAAATGATTCTCAGGTGGGTTATACAGTAGTGTCTACTAACAGACGAGGACGTATCAGAAGTATTTTAATGTACCCTAATAACAACCCAGTGGCGTCCGTCATGACACTTTAATAAAATTGTAATGGTTGAAATGTTGAGTACAGCACAACCCTTTGATTAAATTATATGATATAATAGTTCAAAAACAAAAAAAATAAAATGTAACTATGATGTTTCTGTTTTCAGAATTAGGTTGTTTTATTTAAGCATAATCTAGTTACTTCATGACTATGTTTGTGGTTGTTACAGGAAAGTTTGGGTGTGTGGGATAAAATAAAACAATTTGGAAAATGGAAATGAACAACTTTTTTTAACATAATCAGTTTTTGACTCAGCGAGTAATCTGAATTTTTTCATTTGATTCAGAGTCAATGGGATGGACTTTTTTAAAGCAAGAAAATGCACTGTGTTAGTCAAACGCAGTCATACGGAGCAAAAACGCCGCCTTCTTGTAGTGTCAGACGTGTCACTAATGAAGCTTGTGTTCGTCAGGGTTCTGTCACTTCAGTCTAGTTTCAGTTTTGGTTAATGTGTTGAGATTCGGACATTCATGTGAAAAGCCATGTGCTCTCCTGTCTCTCATCTTTAACCAAAGTCAAGTCAAGTCTTCCGTTTTCCCCCCTCGGGTAGTTTTGTTTGAATTTTGTTTTGTTTTTCGTAAAATAAAAGCCCTTTTCCTGCATCTTTGAGTCCTCGCTCTTCCCTTCATCACAAAACCTGACAGCCTGCTGTTGCCCACTGAAGTAAAATAAGCATTTCTTTACTTTCTCATCATACAATTGTTTTGAAATGAGGAAGATGAACTTGAATTCGGCGAGGAGACGAGCGGGCGGAAGAAGTCGTGAAGCTGCTGGTTTGGGTGAAGAGCGGGTCAGAAACACTACCTGGTGTGAGTGTGGATGGTGTCTGCCGATGCCCACCGTCTCAGAAGATCTGGATCTTCCTGCATCACCACGTGATGTGCTCACATTTAGCGTTCTGTGCCGGAGGGTGCACCTGTTGGAGGTGGAAAACGTTAAAGATGTTCGAGCAGAAACACTGGAGCGACTGTTAACAGCAGGAAATATAATTGTGAACATCCAATATGTTACACACCAGGACTGGAGAACGAGCCGGTCAGAAAGATCTGACATAACCATAAGATGAAACATGAACGATACTGTGCTCGCCATTGTTTGTTTACATTTCGTTGCAATGACATTATGAAAAAATGATACCACAATCAAAACTTCATGATATTGACAGTTTGATGTTCCATATTCATATACAATACTATTTAAAAAAAATAATAATAATTCTATGCATTCACTTTTCTTTAGTCCCTTCAAGGGTTTACCTTTATATATATATATATATATATATATATATATATATATATATACACACACAGACACACATACATACAAACACTCTCTCTACGTATTAAATATTGTTTATGTTTATTATTTACTGGGATTTTATTAGTATTATTCGCACACGTGCTACTAATTTTACGTTTTAAAGCTACATTTACACGTTACTCACTCAGATAATTTTAATCGCACACGAGAGAGAAGCTCGTGCTCTCATGCGCGTTCACGCACGATTAAAACAGAACTAATGAAGACGAAATCGCTTAAAAACACAATGTTTTCTGATGATTTCTAGACCACTCACCAGCTTCAGCTTCTCTCTTCGACTGTGATGAAGAACTGAAGTTGCACATGCATTCATATACATCACGTGCACATCTGGAATCCCCCCCATCCTCTTACCGTAAGACCCCCCCCCCAGTTTTTCTACTTTCGATTTAGTACTTTCAATAACAGTAAGCATTATTTTGCTTAGTTTGATTTTTTTCTCTTAATTGATGCTTTACTGTCGTTGATGTTTTGCAGCGTTCACATGCACGCGGAAGGAAATGCGCGCTCACGGTGTAATCCCCTTCACAACTTGATGCAATGCCTTTTTTCATCCATACCAGACCACTCCAAATCAACCCGATCCTCATTTCTGTGTTTAATGACTCCAACCCCTTTATTAACTTCGCTTTTCTTGCTCTTTCTTCCTCCTGCATCTTCTCTTCTGCATGATCTCCAGCAATGCTGCACATGTTCATCCATTTGATCCCGTTTCTCTTTCTCTTTCAGATTTGCTCTCTTCCTGTAGTCAAAGACTTACAGCTCTTCCTCTCCTTCTTTGTTTTTAAGTACAAGACCATAATGAAGTTCACAAAGAACAGAGCACAACCGTGACAAGAAACAAAATGTGGAAAAAAAAACAGAAAAAATAATAAACTAAGAAAAAAAGAGAAAAAAAGAGTAAAGATTATACATTTCAATCTGATTGAAAAAGAGAAAACAATGGCTTTGCTTTAAACCATAAAATTCCCCCAAACTGAAACTGCTATTCATTAAGGACCTTTGAGATCCCCTGTTGAAGTGTGACTAAAAAACCTCCTCATCCCTTCATGAGTGACTTATAATTAGATACTGAGATTGATTGAAAAAATGTCATTCTCCTGTAAACCTGCTGTTCGGCCCACGACCAGTTACGTGAATGATGACAAGCGTATAAGAATCAAAGTGATTATGTCTCGAAACAGTAGGTGTATTATAGTTAAATGCTTAGGTGATCTCCATGACAGCTTTAACTGGCACCTGATGAGCTCACAGAAGAAAAACCCAGGGAGACTCAGAACAGCGTAAGAAAAACCCACCAGTCCTCTCGAACCCATGCCAGTCCTTTGAACAATGTGTTTAATTCACTATTTAATCCTGCCCAAATAATGCTTATTAATAAAAGAACTGCACTGATAAGTCAGTGACGTCATCATCGTGTGATGATGTAATAACGGTTTTCATCATCAGTCAGATGACAACAGAAGCTGCTTGGGTTTAGTGGCGCAATACAAAAACAAGCTACTAAAATAATTTAATCTGAAACTAAATTAAACATTAAGATATATAAACATCTATTATATATGTTTTTCCCTTTTCACTCCATTCTTTGTAAACCCTAGAAATAGTTGTGCGTGAAAATCATTTACAATGCAGATAAAGTTTGATTGAAGATAAAGCATTGTCATTTAATTTACAGCTTCTTCTGCATTTGATGAAAAAACACTGAACTAAAGAAATGGTAAAGACGACATTTTATAAATTACATACATAAATATTTATTATATAAATATCTCAGCTTGCAATTTTCAACAGATCAACTGTGAAACGAGTGGAAAGCAAGAAAAAGCGTAACTTGGCATCAGTCAAATGGAGCAAACAAAGAAACATATGAAGACTTCTAGCAAGAATAACCATCTATTTAAAGCCTGTTTGGTCACAAATGTCTTCTGGTCTGGGAAAGTGTATCTTTTTTTAATGTTTTGTTGATGAGGTCCAAAGTGCTTGATGGAGGTTTTGTAACGCTGTGCATGTACAACAGACCAGACCAGGAAAACAGCTAATAAAGTGGCAGTGAGATTGCCTTTGTAGAGTTAAAAATAGCATAAATAGTGAAAAAGAGCATTTCTTTGGCACTAGTATGTCCCAATATAGAGTTTGCATCATTTGAGGGCCGAATTTGTAACTCCAGCAACAAGAACAAACGAAGACCATCCCATTAAAAACACGCTCTCTTTTTACTACGCAGCCTCTGAATCAGGACAGTTCATATGTGCGTTATCTCAGTCGCTCAAGCTGGAAGAAGATCCAAAGGCAAACGGTCAGCAGCAGCAGCACTCGGTCAGACAGACTCCCATCGGCACCATCCGGCTCTGGAAAAGAAGAAAAGAAGAGTTTGCATGACTTCCAGCTCATTCAACACCGACATTGATTACCGTATTTTCCCGCATATAACACGCGGGTTATACCAGATTTTACAAACCCCGCAGGGGGGTGCGGGTTATATAAGGGTGCGGGCTATATCACAATTTTTTTTACACGTGATAATATTTCAATATATAGTTTGAAAAACATAACTTATATATTGTTCTAGGTTTGTTTTGCTAGCGTTGGATATCACGGCTACTCCGGTTGACTTCACAACAACTTACGGTATCGGGACCAAATCAACAAATTTCACATCCGTCATGTTTTCATAATCAATATTTTCTGTTTTCTAGCATCATCGGTTAGATGATTTTTGACCTTACCAGGCAGTAAATTGTTTCTGTGGACGAGTCTTTTAGGTACCAACTAGCAAAGATCATCATCAAGTAGCGTTGGTCCCCTTGGAAGCAGCCGGACACCGTTAGACACACTGGAGACAGGTTTTACTTCTTCGAATGGTTTTTCTTCAGGGTGTTCAACACGAACAAGAACGCTCTCGTGTTTCTGCAGCTCAGGTTCTCCATCACAGGACAGAGAGCAGGAGACGCACGTCTGCTGTACAGGAGCGCAGCCTGAGGACACAAGTGATGGAGCGATGATGCGTGCTCATTACTGAACACTGACATTACACACGGCAGAAATAAAACACTCACTCGCACAGTAAACCATGCATGGCAGTAAGATCCACGGTTTGGCCCTGAGGAGAAGAGAAAGATGTGATGAATCATGTGATGATCTGTATTATAACTAACTTTCAGCCTAAAATAGATCATCATTCTCCCCCAGTTGATTTTGTTAAGAATTGAACATTTATTGTTTTACAAGTGTTGAAAAAACATCAAGGTCATGGGTTTGATTCCCAGGGAAAGCAAGAACTGATTAGAATCTCAATGTGTTTCTTGAATGCAATGAACATGAATTTAATATATTTCCAGAACAGAAATCTGAACACTGGCTCAAAAAAATAAATAATTCACCATGTTTTTAGGAATAAAATGTTACATAAATCAGTGTGAATGATATATGAACAAAACCCTCAGTGAAAACCTTTAGAATATGGATACAATTTAAAACTGATATATGGGCAGATGACGTGACGCCTGTTTTTTCTGTAATTAAGTGTAAATGTTTCCTGAACTGCATTTCTCAACTAAAACAACACATGCCAGTGGGGCATAGAATATCATTTTATTTCAACATTATGATTTTGGGACGTAAAATGTATTTGGTGGTGTTCATATTTCAAGATGAGTAGCAAAATGTCCTGCGGTGTGACTGTAACATTGATGACTCCTCAAATGTAAATATTAGTAAAATAAAGCAGATATGTCTGGAGCAGCCAATAAATGCCTTGGCATTATTTTGTATGTCTTTCCTTAATTAATTTAAGTTTTCAAAATGCTAAAAAGTAGTAAAATAATATTTACCGTACATTTAGTTTTGTAACACAAATGCTGTCCTGCAGTGTGACATAAGATATTAGATTTTTGTACTGGCAGTTACATGGACAGCCATAGGGGTCTTTTAGTCAACCCCCCTAACAGGAAATTCCCCAGATGTTTGGGTGTGCTGTAGAGGTTAAAAGGTGACTGTTAATCATTTATTAATTTGATAAATTTCATCATTTCTGTCAGACCATGAACATGTCCATTGTGTCCTGTGTGGTCCTGTGGTGTGACTGATCTAGTTTGAAAAAAAAGAAAAAAAAAGAAAGAAAAAAAACATATTCAGGTTTAAAGCAATGAACTTATTCAGTTACTGTAATGTCCAAGCTCAGTCTTGTATAGCAATGACTCAAAATGGCTGCCAAAGTAAAAAAGTCCTGTGGTGTGACAGCCCGTCCTGTAGTGTCACATAATTAAGTCAGATGTCTAGCTTGATTTCGTCTGTTATGTTTGCAATATTAAACATAAATATAAATATATATCTGTCTCTATATATATATTAAACAAATATTGTCAATATTATAATATACCTATATTATACATATATTAAACAAATATATATCGGTCTTTATTATACATAATATACCTATATTACACTGTCACGGATCATTAAGGGAGGACTCAATTGCAGGAGAAGACATGGATTTATTATAATAACAAAATAACACAAAACACAAAAGAAAACCCACGATGGGGAAAACACAACGAGAATGACTAGAGATTAACACAAGAAACATAACATAAACCAACCGGATAAAACGGCGATGAAAAACGAGGAACACTTCACAGGAATCACAAGCAACATATCAAATGACAATGACGCCACACCAGAACAAACACTGAGGGAACTATATAGGACACATGAGGGGAGGAGTGATCAGAGACAGCTGGGAATGATTACGGGAAACGAGAAGGCGGGGCAGACGCTAACGAGACACAGAGATGGGAGGAGGAGCAGTGCCAAGGTTCTGTCACAAGAACACTGGAAACGAGACAGAACCGTGACATACACATAAATGTATATCTGTCTTAATTTGTTTGTTGTATGTGTATGTTAACAGTCAGTGATCATTGTTTTTAAAGTGATTTTTTTTTTAAAATGTTGGTTCTAACAGGTTGTCATGTGTTAGTGTTTTAGGAGAGCAAGGACTCAATTTGCAAAAAGGATGAACTTTATTAACAAAATCAAACAAACCGTCCCAGGGGGGGAAAAACTAGAAACTAGACTAGGCAAGACAAGGCCAGGCAGGACATGAAACTGGAACGACATAGAATAACGACACGACTGACGGCTAGAAATGACAACGAAGCGACACAGGACAGCAAACATGAGGAGATTAAATACATACAGGACGAAGGGTAATTGAGAACACAGCTGGACAAATCAAAATTAAGCAGGGAAACAAGGTGGGAGGGTTACACATAGACGAGACATGAACACACAGCCAATGCGAACGCGCATCGCCGAGTGTCCACATTAAACAAAGACTCAACATGAAATCATGCGGCTGATGAAAACATGAACCACGTGCTCACAACACTGCACACGGACCCGAGAGAACGCGGCTCGAGCAGAGCTTGAACCACGCCCAATCACAAAACATAGAGTGCACGAGAACGAGGAAACCCTCGGCTCGCGCGCTCATGACAAGGACGAACACACGGGTCATGAATGTCCGAATCCCGACACAAACCGAAACCAGACAAGACCAGCCTCGGGATCGGACATCATAACCGCACATAAGACGTTACACAGACAACCGTGCACACGGCCCAAATCCTCAAAGCCGTGCACACACACATCAAATACGAGACATTACGGTAGTGTCAGAGCTCTGCCACCTGTGGTGTGACATCACTTCAAACACAATTAAATGACTTTTACTATGTTAACTAGCTTAAATAATTATATGCATTTGAAAACATTGCATAATATAAACTATATTAAAAAAAGAAATAAACTTTTTCAAATACTTTTTCTCATTTTACACAATATTTCCACTGGAGTGAGTGGTAAAAGATGGCACAAGCAACGAATATAATCAAAAAACAGCTGTGGAAAAAAAATATTTGCAGAATTTTAATGATCATTCTTTAAGAATACTTGTTAAACTTAATGCATTTGAGTACAAATATGATTTGTACTTGAAATGCATAATATTTAAATATTTGAATTTTATAGTAATTTCATGTCACACCGCAGGACATAATTTGCCTGGAACTGTGAAAAAAGCTTAATAAATTACATAATGAGGAAAAAAATCTGCTAACCTCTAACAGTTTCTGAAAAACAACAGTATTTGAACTTTACAAATGCTTACAAAATTCAAGCAATTTAGAACTTTTTTTTTTTTTAAATGCAGTTTCACCCTTATTTGTCAACTGCCCATAAATATCTATAAATATAGTGATATAAGTTTTGTTGGAAGTGCAGCTGAAGTGGAGAAAAATCTCTTTAAAGATATAAAATATAGATAGATATCGAAATATACAAAGACGCATATAGATAAAGAGCAATAAAATAAACATGCGTATTTTGGATGTTTTCTTTCCAAGAGTCTGAAATAATATTAAAGTCATATTGTGGAAGCAATAGCTAGCTAACTCGGTTTTTGACATGTCTAAACGGAAATATACCAAGTGACAAAACAAGACACAAACATACAGCCTAGTTTTGTGATTTATTTAAAACATACTCACGTATTAAAGCGTGATGGCATGTTAACATGAAGCGTGAATGCGGAAGTTATCCGATTTTAGCTGAAATTACACTGGGTTTTGATTCAGGAAAACTACTGAAAAGTTGCTGTATGTCTGTGTTGATGCAAACCGAAACCAGAACGCCAGAAGATTCGATCCCTGTATCGTATGAAAATCGGGATCAATTCCTCAACACGTGTGTAAAAGAGCCGGGTCGATGACGGCGAGTCACGTGATCCCAGAACTTTAATAGGTAATATTTTTAGTACCTGATTAAAATTAATGCAAAATGACGTTATAATATAATAAAGTTAACAAATAAATAAATATGCATATTAATTTCAAATGCGTAGTGTATAAACTAAGCTAGCAGGCTAGTCGTATATACAGTAATACTTCGGTTTACGAGCGACTTGGTATACGAGCAAATCGGTGTACGAGCAAGGAGGGTCGAATCGGTGTACGAGCATTGTATCGGAAAAATTTCCCTCACCCATGCGCAGTTCTGTGTGGAAAAAGTCCTAACGCTCAGCATCCTTGTGCGCATTTTTACATGAAATATCCTAATGACAGCCTCTCATAACACAGTCAGGAGGTTCCAACCCCTTTATAACCCCTTAACTCATTCATTGGCTGCATCATTCACCACAGTGATACTTTTATAAGTGATTTACAGAAGTTTTTACCTCATATTCTAAACATTAATTGTGATCGCTATTGTTCACGTAGTGAAATATACACGGTTTTAGCCAAATAATAAACAAAGTAATAGGGTTAGACAAACCATATTTTTATACAAACAACATATAAGCCTCTCCTACAAATGAGCACTGTTTTCATGTTCGTCGGACCTGCCGTTTCTCTGCAGTATCGGCAAAAGCGCAAGGAGTGAAATGTGACTTCTTACCCCGTGAGCAGGGCTCGTTTTAACAGACAGCGGGTTAGTTGTAACACCATGTTATCCAATGCAAGTTCATTCACTTATTTTTATTCACGAGTTCACACTTACGAATGATTCAGGAGCAATAAATGGTAAGCATATTTGGCGTGCTGTCCGAGGAGAGGGCTCCGAGCTCGGTATTCAGCCCGAACCTGGAGCACTCCCCCCGTATCCTGACTTTGATAGGAACAATTAAGTGTGAGGAGTTGGGGTGGTGGAGGGATGCCGAAAAATGTCAAAGAGCTGTAGGTGAGTCAAACATGTCTATATATACGTACTTCCTCTCCCGCTGATAGGATGAGGAGTAATTGCTGATGACGTGTTGATTGTGTTAATCATTTGAACGTGCTCCTCCCGAACTTTGTTAATAAAACATCATTTCACGAGTTCACACTTACGAATGATTCAGGAGCAATAAATGGTAAGCATATTTGGCGTGCTGTCCGAGGAGAGGGCTCCGAGCTCGGTATTCAGCCCGAACCTGGAGCACTCCCCCAAAAATTGCAATCTAGTCGGACAGCCGCTAAAGATTTTGATGACCCCCCAAAGAATTGCGAAGTTATGGCTGAGGGGGGGAAAAATGTGAGTTCGGGAGGGCAGATAAATGAATTTAGAAGCTTGCTCCTGCGGGAGCGTCACTGCTGCGGCAGTGGCAGTTAGAGAGAGCTGGAAGATAGAGAGAGCTTGCTCCTGCGGGAGCGTCACTGCTGCGGCAGTGGCAGTTAGAGAGAGCTGGAAGATAGAGAGAGCTTGCTCCTGCGGGAGCTTCACTGCTGCGGCAGTGGCAGTTAGAGAGAGCTGGAAGATAGAGAGAGCTTGCTCCTGCGGGAGCTTCACTGCTGCGGCAGTGGCAGTTAGAGAGAGCTGGAAGATAGAGAGAGCTTGCTCCTGCGGGAGCGTCACTGCTGCGGCAGTGGCAGTTAGAGAGAGCTGGAAGATAGAGAGAGCTTGCTCCTGCGGGAGCGTCACTGCTGCGGCAGTGGCAGTTAGAGAGAGCTGGAAGATAGAGAGAGCTTGCTCCTGCGGGAGCGTCACTGCTGCGGCAGTGGCAGTTAGAGAGAGCTGGAAGAGAGATAGCTTGCTCCTGCGGGAGCGTCACTGCTGCGGCAGTGGAAGTTAGAGAGAGCTGGAAGATAGAGAGAGCTTGCTCCTGCGGGAGCGTCACTGCTGCGGCAGTGGAAGTTAGAGAGAGCTGGAAGATAGGGAGAGCTTGCTCCTGCGGGAGCTTCACTGCTGCGGCAGTGGCAGTTAGAGAGAGCTGGAAGATAGAGATAGCTTGCTCCTGCGGGAGCGTCACTGCTGCGGCAGTGGCAGTTAGAGAGAGCTGGAAGATAGAGATAGCTTGCTCCTGCGGGAGCGTCACTGCTGCGGCAGTGGCAGTTAGAGAGAGCTGGAAGATAGAGATAGCTTGCTCCTGCGGGAGCGTCACTGCTGCGGCAGTGGAAGTTAGAGAGAGCTGGAAGATAGAGAGAGCTTGCTCCTGCGGGAGCGTCACTGCTGCGGCAGTGGAAGTTAGAGAGAGCTGGAAGATAGAGATAGCTTGCTCCTGCGGGAGCTTCACTGCTGCGGCAGTGGCAGTTTAGAGAGAGCTGGAAGATAGAGATAGCTTGCTCCTGCGGGAGCGTCACTGCTGCGGCAGTGGAAGTTAGAGAGAGCTGGAAGATAGAGAGAGCTTGCTCCTGCGGGAGCGTCACTGCTGCGGCAGTGGCAGTTTAGAGAGAGCTGGAAGATAGAGATAGCTTGCTCCTGTGGGAGCGTCACTGCTGCGGCAGTGGAAGTTAGAGAGAGCTGGAAGATAGAGAGAGCTTGCTCCTGCGGGAGCGTCACTGCTGCGGCAGTGGAAGTTAGAGAGAGCTGGAAGATAGAGATAGCTTGCTCCTGCGGGAGCTTCACTGCTGCGGCAGTGGCAGTTAGAGAGAGCTGGAAGATAGAGATAGCTTGCTCCTGCGGGAGCGTCACTGCTGCGGCAGTGGAAGTTAGAGAGAGCTGGAAGATAGAGATAGCTTGCTCCTGCGGGAGCGTCACTGCTGCGGCAGTGGAAGTTAGAGAGAGCTGGAAGATAGGGAGAGCTTGCTCCTGCGGGAGCGTCACTGCTGCGGCAGTGGAAGTTAGAGAGAGCTGGAAGATAGAGAGAGCTTGCTCCTGCGGGAGCGTCACTGCTGCGGCAGTGGAAATTAGAGAGAGCTGGAAGATAGAGAGAGCTTGCTCCTGCGGGAGCGTCACTGCTGCGGCAGTGGAAATTAGAGAGAGCTGGAAGATAGAGAGAGCTTGCTCCTGGGGGAGCGTCACTGCTGCGGCAGTGGGGGTTCTGTTCAGTGTTATAGTCTTTTAGTTACAGACGTCTAAATACACTCAAGAAATAACAAAATCAATATGGCTTGTAAAAAGCATGAGTAAAACCTTTCAATTATAAATTGACAGTTAGACGTCTAAATACACTCAAGAAATAACAAAATCAGTATGGTTTGTAAAAGCATAAGAAAAACCTTTCAATTATAAATTGACAGTTGAATTTCTATCAGATGCTATTAGAAGCTGGCTCCTGCGGGAGCGTCACTGCTGCGGCGGTGGAAGTTGGAGAGAGCTAGCTCCTGCGGGAGCGACACTGCTGCGGCAGTGGGAGTTCTGTGCAGTGTTTCAGTTTTCAGTTTCAATTTCAGGAGTCTTGAAATCACTCTGGTTACAGACGTCTAGATACACTCGAGAAATCACAAAATCAGTATAGTTTGTAAAAGCATAAGTAAAACCTTTCAATTATAAATTGACGGTTGAATTTATATCAGATGCATGTTGCATATTTAATTTCAAAACAAACTTACCTGTTGGAGATCGGAATGTCAAAGTTTATGAAAGTTCACAAACTTATTGGCTTTGAATAAACCCTGAGCAGGGGTTCATCCAAATATCATAGACTTATAAAGCTTATCATAGACTTAAAGGGAGTCTTGAAATTACTTTGGTTACAGACGTCTAAATACACACAAGAAATAACAGAATCAGTATGGTTTGTAAAAGCATGAGTAAAACCTTTCAATTATAAATTGACAGTTGAATTTATATCAGATGCAATTAGAAGCTGGCTCCTGGGGGAGCGTCACTGCTGCGGCAGTGGTAGTTAGAGACAGCTTGCTCCTGCGGGAGTATCAGTGCTGCGGCAGTTGAAGGTAGAGATAGCTTGCTCCTGCGGGAGTGTCAGTGCTGCGGCAATGGAAGCAATGGCCATGAAGTTGTAAGTGGGGAGGAGCTGATGCTTAACGGAAGACCTTGTTTGAATGTGCGATCTGTTTGGTCTGATGTGGCTCTTGGAAGCTTCTGGAGACCAGCGGCGCAATGCTTGTATTACTGTTGGGAAAAGGCCTTGCACCGCCGTGGTTGCTGCACCTGTGCGAAATGAATGGCTGGATGAATGGTCTGTTGGGAATCCGGTTTGGGGTAGCGTAGCTTTAAGAAGTTTGGAACCGGAACTTGTAATGGGGTGGAATCGTCTATAGAGAGTGGGACGGATGGGAGTTTAGCTTGCGAGTTTCTGAAATGAAAGTAGGCTGAGTGGATGTGATGGTGGGTTATGAGCATCTGAGGTAACCAAGCCAGTGTGAACATGGCTTCACTGCTGCGGCAGTGGGAAAATTCCCCCTTGGCTGACTCCTGCGCGAGTGTGGGGGAACATCATTGCTGCGGCAATGGGGGCAGCGGTGGAATCATTTCTATTTGAACTGAGCTCATGCGGGAGTGAGGAGGTGCATCTCTACTGCGGAAAAGGTTTCGGCAGTGAGAAGTAGATTTCACCTAGGTAACCCATGGTGAAGCTGGCTTGGAAGTTCTTGGTGTTAATGGAATGCACTACGAGTCGGTGGTAGTGGGTAGAGATCATGTGGAGCAGACCACATGTGGAGTGGAAAGTCTTGAACTTTTCCACTCCACATGTAATCCTCCGAGGGAGTGGTTTGAAGCGAAAGCTTGAAGAATGAACATTTAGCGTTGATAAGTATCAACTCTGAATATTGATGTACTGGTTGGGAATAGGTCCACCTCTGGTGGCAGCAGCCTTAAGTTCAGTTGGGATTTGCGTTCAACTGATGTTGGCGACAGAGGTGGTTCTAAGCAGCAGTGTTTGTGGAATGGCATAGCAGAGAACGGGATGAAGGAGAATTAGCATGGTGGAGAGAATTAGGTGGGAAAGGCCAGGGGCGAAGCCACTTGCGGAGGCAGCCTCACGCTAGGATCGGAAGGCCGGGCTGCAGGCCTAACATAGGGGAAAAGTTAGGTACGTGCTGCCGTTGCTAACCCTGCACCGCTGGCGGAGGCAAGCTCGCACTTAAAGGGCGGCGTTTGTCGCTAGATGCTGGCATGTGAGGTGCAGTGCTGGAAAACTGCAGTGCGCTGCTGCGTCTTAACGCTTGGAAATCTGGTTTGCAAGGGAGAGATATGAAGATTTAAGGAACGCACGTTTGAGGCATTTTGAAGGTAGAGTTGATTTGGAGATGGTACGGCTGACTGAAGCGAGACCTATTCTAGTTGATTTGCTTTGGTCGTCCTCCTTTACTATTGATACGAGTGCTGAGGTGTCGTAGGAAGTTGGGCAAGAAGGTGGATGTCTTGAAGGTGGGGGTGAAGGTAAGCCTCGGCGTCATAGGGTGCGACAACGGAGCGGAAGAGCTGGCGACCGCGTGGTGTTGTTGGAGGCTCGGTTGCAGTGTTTGTTGAGTGCAAGAGCTCCTTTCGACAGTGGGATACAATGAAGGAAGTTGGGAGGAAGAGTTTATCGTGAAACTGGTACATCTCAATCTTGGACAGGGGTGGCCAACCTGTTCAGCGTGAGCCTCGGAATAAGCTGCGGAGCCGCATGGAAGACTGTTAAATTCGCATTTGTTGATGGGGTTTTTGACATTAGAAAGGTCTCGCACATATATCACACGTTTAATATGTTTATAAATAAATTCTTTAATACTTTTAACATATGGCGACCCACGAGCTATGCAAGCATACAGAGACAATGCGTCTGTGGATTATATATGCGGGAAAAACGGAATATCATCTCATTGACGGTGACAGGAAGTATAAAAGTAAGCAGCGGCTTGGTAATGTAGTGATCGGTTGGAAAACGACTCCGGTTACTATCGTAGCCTCTGTAATTTTATCATATTTCGTTTAGAGAAGTATGAAGGCAATGCTATTTAAGATATTTATACCGTCTGGCAGCCAGATCTGCATCGCGCTACGATTGGCCAGTTGTCAACTGCTGTTATCCATAAAGTTTCAGAAATGACGTGAAGGGGAGGAGTTCCCGAATGCATTTCATTAAACATCTCGTTCCTACTCTCGAAAGGGAACGCGCTTCTGCGCGCCTCTATTTGAATTCGGAAAAACATCATGTCCGCGTGAGCGGCGGCTGATCTTGGCAGGATACATGTAAATTTATGTTTATGTAGACAAAAAGGTCTCAGCGGGCCGGATGAGAGCTGCGAAAGCAGTCAAAGAGCCGCATGCGGGTTGGCTGCCCCTGTTCTTGGACAATGTGGCGAAAGGCGGGGCATCACATGATCGCCTGCTAGATTTGAACACATTGGCTGGCGCTGAGCCAGAGAAAGCGCTCGAAGCTTGTTGCTGTTCAGCGTTTCAATCTCTTGAATTATTTTGGTTACGGACGTCTATCGACTTATAAAGCTTATCATGGACTTAAAGGATTGAAACAGTGAAGGCAAATAATTACTTTGAAAATAGAAAGTGCATATGGTTTCTTTCCGGCGAGTCCACTTAATAGCCGATTGAGTTGAAACAACAAGGCAGCGTTGGCAATAAGTACTTGATTCTTGTGTGGGCGGCTGAGCACGCGATCGACTGTAATGAGCGCGATCTGAAGTGGCGCGTGCGATCGGACTGTACTGCGCGCGATCTGGCTTCGGTGCGCGCTACTGCTTGAGATGCGAGGAAGCAGCGCGCTACTTTAGAACAATCACATTTCAGACGTGGGTTCCCCGGAACAGTAGTATTGAGAGGCACAACTGCTCGTGATTTAGCGATGCAGAAATAAAGCGCCGGGAAGGATTACAGCTGCTCTTGTTTGTGTGAGCTGACGGACAGAGAGAGTGTGAGCTGAAGCTGCAGCGCGGTCTGCTGAGGCTCGCGGCAGCGGCGGCGGCCTGGCTAGCAGGAAGAAAGCGGCATTGCCTGGGAGTCGAGCTTGTAGCTCGACCAGCTTTATCGTCCTTTCTCAGTGGCAGGAGCGATTAAAGCCGATGTAGAGCTGCTGGATACGGATGTTTGCTTGGTGGCGAGAGCAGGCCTCAAGTCTTACTGTGCGTTGCTTGTTGTTGCTTAGGACCCGATTGTTTGGTCTGGCACCCGTGATGTATTGCTGAGGGTGAAAAAATAGTTAGCATAGTGTTGAGCGGATGGGGATCGCTACTGGGTCCGGAGGTTTTCGTGGAGAATCCATCTGACGAGTGGAGCTCGATTTCGGGTGTGTAGCGACCAGAAGGCGGAGCCGCAATGCCGTAAACTGACGAGATGCCGAAAAATGTCAAAGAGCTGTAGGTGAGTCAAACATGTCTATATATACGTACTTCCTCTCCCGCTGATAGGATGAGGAGTAATTGCTGATGACGTGTTGATTGTGTTAATCATTTGAACGTGCTCCTCCCGAACTTTGTTAATAAACATCATTTTGTTTAAAAAAGTTGCGTCTTGATGATCATAAGCATAACTTTTTTCCTTGATTTTTTACATTTGTTGTGTTTTGAACAATGTAATGACATGAAAAACGTTTTAATAGGTTGATACAATGCAAAATATATGATTATTGCTGCAACTTGTTCAATGCGGCTCAGTGTTACAACTAACCCCGCGCTGTCTTGTTTACTTCAGGACCGGATAGCAGCCACTATGTGTTTTTCACGTCTTTCAAAATGGTACCATCTTTTAGCCAAGAAGATGGTAATCATAACAATATAAGATTAGACTAACAATCTTTCACACATTCTGTGAAAATCGAAAAACAACTACTATAACAAAAAATATTTACATGCTGCCAAAAGAGTTTTTCCTGTGGTTCTCATCCAAACTTCTATGAAATTTCTCGAAAAATGGCCAGAAGACGTGTGCAAACAGTGTGACGAAAAGCCCTTTAGCACGTCACATTTATGCCCCTGCAACTATCAAAAAAAATCACTGTTACTATTTACCCCGCGTTACTTTGTGCCCCGCGCTCCCCTAGTTCTCTCGCGACTCCCGCAAATTCGTTCTCTTGCGGCTCCCGCGAATTCGTTCGTTCGAGGCTCCCATGTTCCACGACTTTAACTCTGGATTATCATTCGTTTGTTTTCTGCACTATTATAATAAATTCACTCATTTGCTTTCATCCTTGCTTTCCCAGCTCCCCCTCCTCCCTCCTCTCTCTCCTCCAAGCAGGCTGCTCAAACCTGACATGCATTACAGTAAATTGTCAAGTATTTCTAGAGTTTAATTGTCAATTATTAATTAGTATTTATATTAGATCTTAATGGTTACAATTTTAACTGCAATTAATAGGGTAAAACCAAAAAAATATTTAAAATGGGTATTTGTGGTCATGTGGAACGAATTAATTGATTTTTAGTGCATTCTTATGGGGAAATTTGTTTTGGTGTACGAGCATTTTGGTTTACGAGCTCGCTCTTGGAACGAATTAAACTCGTAAACCGAGGTATTATTGTATATGCTATGCTAGTATGTAAGCTAACTAAAAAAACAGTAACTTTAAAGGGTTGTGAAATCAAGCATTTCTCATTCTTACTGTTTTTTGTTTTTTCTCATTCTTACTGTTTTTTTTAGCTAGCTTACAAATAAACCTACATATATTAGTGTTAAATGTTCAAATATTTTTGTTATTATAATAACTGTGTAATAGTATTATTATTAATAGACATTTCTATATTATTGTTATTATTAACAGGTCATCTACTAAAATAATTAAAATTATATTACCTACATCATGGTATATAGTATTTACGCTTTATTTACATTCTACATTATATTACGTCTATTATTATGTGGTGATTAATGTTATTATTACGTTTATCAACTGAAAGAATTTACATTATATTAAGTATGTTTTCCCCCCAATATAGTTCCAAATTACATGTTTCAAATGATATATATATATATATATATATATATATATATAATTTTCTTTTTAATCTAAGAATGATCAGAGCCATTCCAAATGTTTTAATACTAATGGTAAAAAAGGAGGAATTTCGCAATTTTTGTGACTTTTTTTGTTTTTACAAATAGTCATTAGAAATGTTTTTTTATAGGCTTATTTCCCACAACCTATTTACATTTACATTCATCTGACACTTTTATCCAAAGTAACTTGCATTGCATTCAAGAAACACATTGACATTCTAATCAGTTCTTGCTTTCCCTGGGAATCAAACCCATGACCTTGATGTTGCAAGCGCTGCTCTCTACTGCAGGAATACATGCTTAAAAATTTTGACACAGCTGAAAGATGCTTTTACCAGTGGATGAAAGTCACAAACTGATTTCTGTTTTTAAATGTATAAATTAAAGCCTTTCCCCCTTTTTTTGTTAGTTTGCTTTATCGTGATCCTTCTGTTTTCTTACTGGCTATGCTCAACCCAAGGCAGAACAAGTGTTGTTATATTCACAGATTTTATTGTGTACTTTGTTTGTTTGTAATGTAGAAGCATATTTAAAAAAAAAAAAACGATATGTAACAATTACCTCTGTAAGTGCCTAAAGTTTAACATTGATAAGCATACAATCAAAAGATGAATAATTAAGAGAAAAACAGCATCATATGTATGCATAGCTGAATAAAAAGAACCGAAGCACTAATCACACATTACATTAAACACCATATAATGTATAAAATAAATTTTTAAATGAGAGTCCTCTTCACATCTGATCTCGTTGTTTGTTCCTGTTCAGAAGTTTGTGTTTCATGATTCAACCACCTGAACCACCGCAGCCACAATCTCAACCCGAACCGCTGGAAGGGGAAAATGAGAAGAAGAAAATGTAAATTCAATGCTTAAAGAATTTGCAGCACTCTCAGTGAAATCAGTTTTACTTACGATTACGATTTTCAACAACAATCTCACGTTTTATTCTGTGGTTGATTCTGTAGAAGATATTGAGAGCAAAGTCACAGTTTAGCATTCATTTGCTGTTCAAATTACGGAAAATAAGCCTCACCTAGAATTTTAATAAACAATATTTTTAAACCTGTATTGAATGTCTGTCACCTGTGACGTTCACAGTACCAAGCACTTCATCTGCTGCGGTCGGCGCTCTGTAAGTCCCAGCATCAGCTGATCTGAAGGCTTTGATGACCAGACGACTGCTGTTCACAGTCAGGCGATCGGTCAGAACACCCTGTTCTCTCTTCCACATCGCCGTCCAGCCACTGCCATTCTGATGCTCAACTCTATCAGCATCATGTGGCAGAACACCTAACTCCAGTTCTCTGCCTTTCTGTCCAGAGACATGATCTGAAGACAAACGAAACAAGAGAATAGCTGTGACAGGTTGATGATAGGTGCTAAATGAAAGGAATATAAAGTTCAAATTAATATTTAAAATCAGTTTTGATCTTACCAGTGATGATGATTTCATAAATAATGGTGTTGATGAGTGTACTATTGTCATCATAAATTTGTAAGGCATATTTTCCAGCATCAGTGTTTCTCACGTCTTGAAGAGTGAGGTCACAGGTGCCGCTCTTGTGCAGCCGTTCCTTATAGTCTTCATGCAGCTCAAAACCATAAACAGTTCTGGATCCAGATGTTAGGAGAACGGATACATTCTCTCTGGTGTCCAAACTGCATGGAAAGGTGACACTGCCACCCTTTTGTCCGTGCAAAGTTCGAGAAGTGGCACCTAAAAATAAAAACAGTGTTGAATTACTATATTACAGTCGAGTTCACTTATCTCGAGTCACGGTTAACTCGCCAATCACTCTGCTCAGAGCCGCTGCGGATTGAAGATCCAGGTTATTAAAAGACGGGACGAAGCCAAATTTGTTGAGAAAGCACATTAGACAGGCAGAACACAAGAAAGTATCAATCCAGTACAGCTGATGACCTCACGAATATGTTATGACTGTTTACACCGTGAGCGAAATTGTGTTTGCAATGTTGGAGAATATAATGAAAGGTTTGTATGGAGAATGGAAGGTGTTTTTATTGTATTCTGGTAAATCTCTGCTGTTAGTTGCTGCACGTATGCCTTTTGTTGTTAGCAAACATATACAGTGTGTGTACATTTTTATAGCATGCCAATCGCTTCATCTAATAAATAGATATATTGGCTGTTGGTTATCTCGCTAAACGGTTATCTCAACACTTTTCTTCAAGCTCCGAGGCCGTCGACATAACCGAACTCCACTGTATATTGATACTGATGTGTTTTAATGTCATTGATACAAATTACAAAATACTTTCTCGTTATGTTACACACACTCACCAGACGCCACTGATGGAAGCACGAACACCAAGAGGCACCTGATTTAAAAAAACAGAGTGGTCATATGGTCCTCACATCTCACATACTTTAAATAATATTGTGCAGAACGCATTACATGAGCCAAGAAACACAGAGCACAACACAATTGAGATTTTCCCTCTTACAACACGCCTCACTTTGAGAAGCACGACTGAACAACTTCCCATTTCAAACAAGAACACATTAAAGCTTCTCTCATCACAAGCACAAGAGCCTTTCTGAACATCCTCTTCAATCAATAATTATAGTCACTCCAACAGTTTCATAATTCATAGAGCTCAGCTGCAGATCTGTTGTGTTTCTCACTTTATTGTGATTTTCCAACCCACAGTAAATTATCCTAGATCTTCAACTACACAATTACCGTCACCAAAAACCCTTGAACTCCATTTAGTAACTTAAGCTAACTTAGCTAACTTTTCACTACAACATTTTGCAGTTGTTCATACAGAATAAGTGTTTCCACACAGAATAAGATCACAGAGAGAGATGATCCTACCCGAGGATATTCCAGCTCATCATTCCTCTTGCCTTGAACTCCTTGCTGTGGAAGCGTTTCCTCAGAGATGCCATCTCTCTTCTGCTCCAAATCCTCCGGCTGTGAATACAATCACAAATATACAATAATATGGAGTTGTAAACAAACAAACCACATTAACAACATGATCATATCATAAAAGCATTAGAAATCTTTGATTATTAAGTGTGAAAAATATGTAGTATACCCATTACAATTTCCAATTTCTACAATTACAATTTCTAGATTGCCCTAAACATAGGTCATTTTGTGTCTGAAATACTACATTGTGCAATTGTAATTATAACGTATTTCAAACCGTCAAAGTTATATACTCCTGACTCTATGTAGCTATACACTCCTGCTGCTCGACCTGTCTGTTAAAGACTCCTTACTCTATGTAGTGAGTGGCCCCAAGATCATTTTGAGGGAATGAATTCTATTTCTAGTGGCTTTAAATGGCTCTTAAATGTGTGAACAACCAACCTGGAATCATCAAAAATGGATAGGCCTTTAATAACACTTCATTTTAATTAAGAAAAGACATGTAATTCAGAAATGAATACATGAACATATTGGCCATTATATTATATTGCGTGCGATAATAAGCATTTGAATGATCCAAAGATCACTAGATCCAGCACTGCTTTTATACAGACAGAGGGTTTATAAGAAATCAAATGAACACATTACTTCTTCCCAGAAAAGGCTTTTCTATACAACCCTGAAACTATGACTATGTAGAAATAGGCGTTGATCTGATTCTGCCGATTCGATCGTTTGTTGCAAAATTACTTCATAATTTCACAGAGTCATTTTCTGAACTCTGATTCAATAAAAGGTGTTTTTGGACTAGCAAGCTCAGTATAATGCCCTCATATGTCAAAATGATCAAGAAAAATTTATTTAATGATTTTATGCTGCTGTATTCCACATTTTATATTAAATACATTAATCTCACAGTATTATATAAATCATAAAGAAACCACCAGATCCCTGTAACTACTTTAACACTGTAATTTTCTTTAATAATTACACTCAAATCTGCCCTGGTTCATTCACTGACACTACATTCAGAATTAGAACTTATAATTAATTCACCATGTTTTCAGGTGCATATATTAGTGATGATGATGGTCAGGCGGTCATATATAGTGTCGGGTCACGAGACTGGAGAATTAACGGATCACCAGGTGAGTGCATATAACAGTGACGAGTCAGACACTGGATTTAAGATACCTTATCATGATGGGTTTGAATGGATTGAAATATGATTAAAATATTTAAATAAAGTTAATAAAGTAATGTCTACTAACAGACAAGGACTTGTCAAAAGTATTTTAATATACCCTACTAAAAACCCAGTGGCATCTATCATGAGCACTTTAATAAATTGTAATGGTTGAAATGTTGGGTGGCCTCATCCCAAATAAACTGAGAAACATATTTTGCCATCGCAAACCTTTGATTACATTATATGATAGTTCACAAAACATAAGATAAGCGTAACACTCATAACAGGGACGTACTACTGCTAAAAAATAGTAAACACCCAAGTAATATCATATATACTGTATCATTGGATATATCACAAAATTAAAAATATATACTGTAACCCAGATCTAATAAACACATGAATAGTTAATTAATGCTGTCTGTCCTCAGGAAACACAACAAACCCTTAAGTTATTGCAAGTTCAAAAAGCTCTCAACATATTTTATCTTTAAAATGGTTACACTAATTGTGCTTGTTTATATTTTATATACACACACACACACACACACACACACACACACATTACCACTTGAAGACTTTTTAAGACACACATAGCTTCAAAAATAATACATTCCCCTACACCAACATCTCAGAGCTCAATGACAGAGCAATAGCCCGCCTTGCCCAGACCATAATAACAGACCGCAGGCTAACGAGGCTAGCGGGCGCAGGTACAGGACCCTGACGTGGAGAAGGGCTCGCTTTAAAAAGAGTTTTGTTCCATCTGCCATTTCAATCCTTAACAGGTTACAAAACTGAACTTTCACACGTAAAAAATTATTATTTTTTTTTTTTGTGTGTATGTTTTGCTTTATGTGTATATATGTTTTTTTTTTTTTTTTTTTTTTTGGTCAGAAGCGTGTACTGTATGACTCTATTTGTGAAAACAAATTTCCCGTCAAGGGATAATAAATACTAATATTCTTCTATTCTATTCTATTCTTTAAATTTAAGAAAAATGATCCTCTGGGATTTTATTACTCGTATTATTTTACATTTTACGGCTACATTTACACGTTTCTCACACTGATCTATTTTAGTCGCACGAGAGAGAAGCTCGTTCACACACGATTAAAACAGAACTAATGAAAAGCACTAATTAAAAACTAATTAAAACTGAAATGAAAAGCGCATAAAAACACAATGTTTTGTGATGATTTCTAAAACACTCACCAGCTTCAGCTTATCCCTCCGACTGTGAAGAAGGACGAAAGTTTCTTCAAGCACTTATATATGTAAAGGATGAAGTGAACACTCATTTAATCTGGAATGTCCCCATGTTTCTGGCAGACCCGGCCCAGATTTGCTCTCTCCTGTGTTCAGAGACTACATGGTGCTCATTCAGAAAACAATCTGACCTTCTGATCGAGATCCACAAGTCTAAGAGTGACTACAAACTCCTTGCCCTGTCATGATGAAATGACGCTTTCCTGTAGACCTGTAGTTCAGTTATGCAAAAGCTTCTCACACTGAGACTCAGGTGTGTGTTATGTGTTAAAACAGTGGGAGTGGATGAGTCTGAATGGGAAAACCCCAAAACTCATGCAAATGCTGCGTAATCTTTTTCTTTCTACTTGTGCTGTACTGTCTTTTAAATTACACCATAACTCAGTCACATATAAACAGGCCGTTTCCAACCACATACACTTGAGAATCAACTTAAAGTAAAAAGTACATTTCAGAAAAAACATTAAATCATTAAAACATTGTGTCAAAGACTAAATAATTTAGAAGTTTTACATGATTTGTTTAGGCAGATTACTTTGAAGAAATCAAGCCTCAAAAACTACTCATGTGTAAGATTGTTTCCGATAATTAAGAAAACTGATCCTTGATAGTGTAATAATTGTGTTGCATCTTCTTTTGTCCAGGTGTCTTGGGCCGCCCAACATAACTTATCCTTTATAATAGAAATATAGTGATAGAAGAGCAGTTGAAGCGTTTCCATCATTGACCTGAAAGACAACTTAGTTTCATTCATTTTATTTTCCAAGTCTGAAATGGATGCTGGTTGGTAAGAAGTTTTGGGATATTACAGTTAAAGACCTGACGAAATGGTTGATAAACAGATGTGATGAATGAAGACGAGGAGTCAGAAGTAGTCAATAAAAAGACATTTTACTGAAGTAGCTTCTTTTTTAAGCTTCATCAGCAGAAGCTTCAAGGCTCTGAGGAGTTCACAGACATTTACAATCACATTGTTACAGCAATTAAACTCTAACAGAAGCTACTTAGAAACAGATCAACTTGGAAAACACACTCATGGACTGACATTCAGAAGCAAATCTTCATCAATCATACGGTTGAAGCAGGGTTCAACCAAACACTCTCTTTATTAAACAAAAACACTTTAAATATGAATAAAAAGGGCACACTTGTGCAAAACAGAAGATAACACGTTCAACAACTGACAAAGACAAAGGGACACAAGAGGGCTTTTACACACAGGATAATGGGGAACAGCTGACGAGACTAATGAGGGGAGTGACTGACGAGACAGCTGACGGAAATACAGTCGGATCACAATTAAATGTTAAAAGTTGATCGGTTTTGTTTGCAAGAATAAAACCTCAATGTTGGCATCAAAGACTTTTGAGAAGTGTTATTTATGAAGAGAAAAAAAACACAACTTTGACAGACCAGCTGTCACGGTTCTGTCAGGTTCAGTTCCGTTTCCATTGTTCTTGTGACAGAACCTTGGCACTGCTCCTCCTCCTGTGTTTGTGCCTCTCGTTAGCGTCTGCCCCGCCTTCTCGTTTCCCGTAATCATTCCCAGCTGTCTCTGATCACTCCTCCCCTCATGTGTCCTATATAGTTCCCTCAGTGTTTGTTCTGGTGTGGCATCATTGTCATTCTTGTCTTTGCGTCGTGCTCCTGCTAGTTTGTTGCCTGATGTCTGATTGCCTGTTCTACCCAGTTGATCCTTTGTTTTCAGTTTATCAGGTTATGTTATGTTTTCCCCATCATGGGTTTTTCTTTGTACTTTGTCTTTTTGTTATTTAAATAAATATAATTCTTCCCCGCATTTGAGTCCTCCCTGAACGATCCGTGACACCAGCACTGTCCCTCAGAGCAAAATAATGCAGAGTATAGGTAAGATTTCTGCTAATATTCACAGATATATATTCATATTTTAAACATCCTGTGTAGTTACACTTGTCACGAATGCGAAGACGAGGATCCAACGTAATGTTAACGAAGGCATGGGTAAATGAAACAAAAACATGTGGCTAACAAATAACAACTGTAGCAACTGAAAAGTGAACAGGAATAACTAAATACATGAGTGGTAAAGATCGAATGATGAACCGCTGTGATGATGAGTGTTTATGGTAACAGATGAGTAATGGAAGGAACTAGAAAATAGGAACACGTAACATAATCAAGGCAAAATAAGAGTCCCAGTGAGGCGACGCTGTGACAACCCTGAACTTACTGTCTGTCACAATTAATCCAGACATGAATCCTAACAACTAAACGTATCTTACTAAGATTTCTGTAAGATACGTGATATTTAAATATGGTTGATATCAATTATGTAACAGGTATTTTATCATATGCAGGACTTTAGGGTCATTCTGAGTGTTTGTGTTGAGATGAATTATTCCTCTGCTCGTCTGATCCTTTCCGCTGAAAGGAGGGAAATCGAGAAAATATTTCAATTTGTTATTATTTTTTTATTTTTAAACTTTTTGTTTAAAGATTTTGTAAAGCTCTCAATGCCCTGTTTTTCTTGCTCAATTCGTCATTTGATTCTGTTGATGAAATCAAAGGTCAGTCATTCAGTTTAACATCAATCTGACGATGTTGAGCAAGTGTTAAGTGTTGTGCAAGTTGCTTCATCCCTTTATTCCTCTCACAGGTGTAAGATCGGTTTCAATAGGGGCGGATCATGCAAATAAAGACAGAACAAAATTAATTGAATGCAAAGAAAAGACAGTGAAAAATACATGTGTTTTGGAAAAATGTCTGAAAAGTTTCTGTTTATTCTCTGTAATCAAGGTCATAAAACATACTTATTTTAGTCAGCTGAATTTAAAAAAGTATAAATGCAAATAATGAGCTAATAATATTAGCAGTGCCACATTTTAAGATTTCAAATGCTAATGACTATAACGTAAAGCAGTTTCAGATGTGTCTGTGAATTCCTGTAAGGATGTAATCTGATGGGACATTTTAATTATTAATGTACAAATCTACATTAATCACTTTGTTGAGTGACACAACAGAGAATCACGTTAAACCTCTGACTGAAAATCAAAAATAGTGATTATTAATGAAGAGAAATGATACTGACCGATATTATTGATAAAGTAAAACCGCAGCAGAAGATTCAAGAATGTGAACCTGATGAGAAACAGAACAGCTGCTTTATGTGGATAATAATCACAAAGGGGAAGGTGAGTGAGATTCATTTTAGCACTTCTGGGTTTTGATTAAATGGCTGAAATAATGTCTTTATGAACACTTTCACTTTTATTCTGCGACATACAATACAACATACTATAGAAGCCTGTTTCCATCACTGATGAGTAAAAAAATATGATTCTTTAAGACATAATAAGGAGAAACTTCTGGGAACGTTCCTTACAGGTTATTTTTTGGGGATAATTTTGAAACTTATACTTGAACTTGAGAACGTTCCCAGAACATGTGCCCTCATGATGAATCTAGACATCGAAGAACAAAGGCACCTTAATATTAATGCATGAATCTATGCATTTAATGAAGATGATGTTAAACTTAAACATAATGAATAAATGTCATATTCCACAGTTAATCTGACTTATGACTCAAAGAATCATATTTCTTTACTCATCTGTGATGGAAACGTTCATAAAGACATTATTTCAGTTATTTAACAAAAACTCTTTGTGACGATGGAACCAGAAGTGCTAAAGTGCTAAATGCATACAGACTTAATTGAAGGTCAAACAATAGCGAGTGGCGCTTGCAACATCAAGGTCATGGGTTCGACAAACGAGATATTCCTTCCGTTCAGAAACTCATCTGCGAGATCAGGTCTGCGGCAGCAGGTCTGGAACTGTGAACTGCAGACGTTTGATTTGATTGAGAAAAGGGACAAACGAGAGCGAAACCTCCTCAGAGGAAAGCACTCACAATGCGTGTGAACAACCACTCAAGGACCGCGTGTGCATGTTTCTTCTCTTACTCTCTCACTCTCTCTCATCATGGATAAACATGTGTCACTCACTCATTTTAACTAAATGCAAATGCAGTCAACAAAGACAAACCTGTTACAGCAGTGCAGCCCAAATGTTCATGTATTGTCAATTAATATGATTAATATGCATTAATCAAACATGTTCACAAATTATGAGATCCACAAATATACGAGTTTCACAAAAATGAGTTAAATGACGCAAACGCATACACGTCCTTTAACATCTTAAAAATGTGTTATAGTGTTTCATAAACCTTTAAATTCTCATGATTTCTCAATGCAGTTTGAACTGGATGTGGTTTAGTTCAGCTTGATTAACAAAACTGGGCTATTGTGTGCAGATTTGTGAATATCTAAAAAATATTTAAAAAATATATAAAATACCAAAAATATTCCAGGTTTCATACAAGTTAAGCTCTTTTCTGTGAGATGCTTTAACTTGTTGAACTTGTTATATTACATAAAAAAAGCTCTTTACAGAAATGCACAAACACAATAATGTCTCTTCTTGGTTTAAATGCAAAACTGCAGTACTGTTTTCTGACATGATGCTTCTGTAAACTCTCTCTCACTCTCTTCATTCTCACAGACAGGGATGCTTTTTGAAAACCTCCTTAAAACAATGGTAGATTATTTCATCTTTATTTATTTTCTACTTTGCCTCATTCTTAGTCTTTTGCTTTTTCACTAATTGAAAAGAATTTCATGCCCGGGAAATTCATGAACATGAAGCCAATCCCTCCACAAAACCTTCTCTTTACTTGACTTTTTACGTTTCATTTTTCTGGTCTGCTCTTCTCCACACACACGCGCACACGCACACACGCACACACACACGCACACACACACGCACACACACACGCGCACACACACACACACACACACACACACACACACACACACACACATACACACACATACACATTTGTTTATTTGCCTTTCTCCTGCAGCAAGTCAGATTGTTATCTCCCTCACCCCTTATTTTGTGGTTTAGTTGCATCATCATAATGCAGTCAGGCAGGAAATCATTATTGTTCGTTGTATGACACTGATGTGAAGTTGTTTTCTGAAAGTGTGAGAAAAGCTCTAACATCTCAATTTATACAGTTGTGATGAAGCAGTTTAGCTTCGGCATTGATCAGGTTTTCTGCCAGAAAATGCTCATATAAACATAATTCCTCTTGCGTTTATATATTACTGCTGATTATTTGATCAGAACAACATATTTATCAGTGGAGATATTCTCAATTAAATCAAGCTTTGTGTGCCATAAAAGAGTTTGCATAGTTTTCTCTTGAAAACAGCTTTAATGATTATCATAGATTAATGTATAAGTAAACAGCTGGTAAATATTTGCTTTACTGTTTAAGCTCATTCTCTACATGTAAAAATGGCAGTTGCGTGAAGCATGCAGAAAGTCTAGTGCAGTTGTTTCAACATAGTACATTTTTGAGTTGACACAATATTTATACTTGTTCATTCAACTCGCTGTCTAGTTGAGGACAAAGAAACTTAAAAAGTCTTGCTGTCTGGACAAAGTAGTTATCTTTACACATAAAAATAAGTTAATTTTTTTTACAGTGTACTTGAACTTTAATCTTGAATATAGTCTATATATGTTTAATTAATAAATATGGTATGAAAGACAGCAGAAACAGCAGTGCTTTGATATTTAACTGAATATTACTGACAAACTCAAATGAAACACACAAACCTGAATAATAAACACAATCATTAGTGATGGTTTGAGTTTCACTGCTGCTGAAAATGACGACATTTGTCAAACATCTCAGTTTCTCTGAACTGAAAGTCAAATCAGGCCAACAGGAAAAGCGTCTGAGCCTCAGATGTCTATTTTAATTTGTGGTGACTAGCACTGCTGGTTTAACTGGTAATGCAAAGGTCAGGGATATTATACTGAGAGTAGGATGCAGGTACAGCGAAAATCATTTATTTAAACAAGCTCAATGAATGTAAATCCAGGCAGAAACAGAGCAAACATGGGCAATGTGAAAAAAAAACAGAACCAGGCAAACACAGGAAATAAAACACTGGAACAATGGGAACAGAAAATGCATTTCAACATAAAACACAAAACAGGGGAAATGAGACAGAGATATATAGACCTGCATATATTGATCAATGCTATTTAGTCGATTTTTAATTATTCAGAGCTGCACGTTTTGCTGCTTTCCATCCTTTCTGCCATGCGTGATGGTGAATGATTCTTCCTGCGATGAGCGTAGTCAGAAAAAACACAAACACAGCCAATCCAACACCACCAAACATCAGCATCCGCTCCATATCCGTCACCTTCACCTCGTCTACAGACACACAGAAGAGTTTTTCACATTCATTCCATCACAACTGCCATTAGTGCTGGATATCCAGTTGTCACTATGAAAACTTAAATGAACAAGCAAACGATTAAACGTTTACCTATGATGTCAACTTCTTCCTCAGGAAAAAGACCTGCAAATATATGATCAGTTAATCAGTTAAAATTATTTTAGTTGTTAATTGTAAATGGAAAAGTGGATTAAGATGAGCTTCTGTCATTTTTAAGTTGTGATTTATGCAATATGCAACATTTATGCAACATTTCAGATCCTTTAGAAAACAATAAATAATTCACTCTCTCCAAAGTTTTGATTAGCAGTGTATGTTTGTGATCTGAAAATGCATTCTGATCCCGAAAGGGGAATAAAGCAATAGCATCTAAATGACTATAAAGTAATATATAATATGCAATCTATAGTAACATCAATCATAAATTATCAGTATATTTTGCACACTTTTCCATGCGCATAGGAAGGTATGGAAATGGAACAGTAGCAGGGCGGTTACCATATTTCGCAGATGCTCTTTGATGTGCAAGTTCATCATAAAGAGTCACTATAATACAATATTATACAACACTATAATACATCAGTCTGTAATTCCTCTGTTTAAAATCCATGGATCACTGTGCTGCTGCTTGTTCATACACAAAAATACAAATGAATAAAATACTATATACTACTATGGAATCCCCTCTTATATACTGATGATTTATCATTCATATTCTTTAATTATATTCTTGATTAACACACTGACTTTAACAGCTGTTTTACAGAACGTGTCATGTTTGCTGTGATCTCGCATTTACACGCTTTGACCATGGAGAAGCACGAGAAATTAAGTCATTATTTCGAGAAAGTTTCTCGTTATTTCGAGATACTAAGTCAATATTTCGACTTATATAATCTTTTTTTTCTCAACTGTGGCAGAAACGGGCTTCCATAAATATCTTTCCCTCAGCTCTAGATTGACAATCACAGGCGTCCAATCACAACTGACCTCTGGAGAAAAGGGAACTAACCAATGCCATTTTATGTTACTATTACAAGAGCAAGCCCCGCCCCACAACTGACAAAAATAAAAATGCTTGCATATCGGGTATTTTGATCCGATACTCGCGCAAGCAAAAACAGCAGTCGAATGTTCGCGCTCGCGCAGATTAGCTATCACACGCGCGCAAGTGATTAAAATGAGCTCGCGGGTACCCATATTTACGCGTGTAGTATGGGATCAATTTCCCGCCTAAAGTACTGTGGTCGTAAATCATAAGTTTAAGTGCAATTAAAAAAATAACAAGCGTAAATCAAAATTTTAAACGCATAAAAAACGATGTTGTGCGCAAAACTTAAACTTGTTTGTGTGTTCTTAAACATTTCGCTTTCATTCCTCAGTTTTTTGTGTTCTCTTCCATTTTCATTTTCTCTTCCATTCCACTGATTGGCTGGAGGAGAGCTGTCAATCTAGAACCAGTGGACCAATGGCGACGCTTACGCCCGCCCTAATTTACATGAAACTTGAACTGCAACTTTTTGGATCGTAAGCGCAGAACTTGGAAACGAGAGCGAAGAGGAAAAGATTGCAAGCGAGCAGAAAAATATCAAGTGAGCAGAAAATGGAAGAGAACACAAAAAACTGTTTAAATGTTTAAGAACACACAAACAAGTTTAAGTTTTGCGCACGACATCGTTTTTTTATGCGTTTAAAGTTTTGATTTACACTTGTTATTTTTTTAAATACACTTAAACTTTTGATTTACGACCGCAGTACATTTGGCGGGATTTTGGGCCCATAGTGTAGCTCTGTTTTCCGCTCGCGTATGTAATTTACGCTTGCGCAAACATCAGTTTTGCGCTCGTATATTAATTGCATGGTTTTGCCGGTCGAACCCAGGTTAAGAACCACTGATATATATATATATATATATACTCACTGCTCTTGAAAAGTTATATGTTTAATGTTTTTGAAAGAAGTCACCAAAGCCTGCATTTATTTGATTCAAAATACTGCAAAAACGTCTCGGTTACTCTAGTAACATTCGTTCACTGATGGAGAGAATGGAGACGTTACGTCAATACTGATATATTGGGGTCACTGGGAAACCAGTTCTTTGAAATAGAATCTTTTGTAACATAAATGTCTTTACTTGAACTTTTGATCAATTTAATGCATCCTGAATAAAAGTCTTAATTTCTTTAAACTCTTTACAAAAAAGGTTTTTATTGACCCCAAATCTTTCAACGATAGTGTATAATTTTACACAAATATGGATCACAGGAATGAATTTCTGAATTTCTATTTTCAGAATTAATTTCTTAAAATAATTTACTTTAAATTGTAATATTGCTTCTCAGTATTACTGTTTTTGCTGTATTTTTTGCTGTATTGCTGAAGTTATTCCAAAACACGAATTGTTTACAGATCTTAGGTGGTTCGTGTTACATATCCCCCCCCCCCACACACACACACACACACACACACACACACACACCACCTTTACAAGTTTGTGATGATATGATGAGAAAAGCTGAAATGTGTTACCTTCAATCTCCAGTCTGACGGGTTTGTCGAAGTCCATCTCTGACGTCATAGACTTTATTCCACAGAAATAAAGTCCTGAATCTGCTTCAGTTACTCCTGAAATAAATAAAGAGGCTCTGGTGACCCAACCGTCTGCTGTCATTCTCATACGAGTTTTGTTCTGATTGTAGATGGTCAGGAGATGTCTTCCGGTTCTGTCTTTCTTCCCAGAAATCAGTACATTGAGCTTTTCAGATCTGAGACGATACCAGACGACTTCAAACTGGTTTCTCATGCTGCAGTTCAGAGTGATGTTTTCTCCCGTCTGAACTCTCAACAGATCAGAAGATCCTTCTACTGACACATCTGGAGAGACATTCATGAAACACATCCTTTTAGACTATTGATAATGACAATTTTTCAGTTGAGGTTGATAATTTCATGAATGTTTCAGATAGCATATATTTACCACTGGGTGTGATTTGCATAATCCAATAAGAAAATATGCAGAAGAAGAAAAAGATTTTCTCCATTGTGTCCGTCGCTTGTAAAACTGATGATCAAACTAAAGGTGTCAGCTCGATGCAGAGACACTGAAACCACAGTTTCCACTTCCGCACCAGAGCAAAGGAAGTGGAAAATTCGTTATTTTGAAAAAATTCATTGTTTAAACAACATAACATCATGTTATTAAAACAGAGACTGAAGACAGCCCCACACAGCCAAATATTTCCCTCTTCAAAACAGCATAATCATTTGCCTGGTCTTTTGGGAGAGAAAAATGTATCTGCTGTGGCTCTGCCACGACCAGTAGAGCAAACTTGGTTTGATCCCAATCCTCTCGGGTTGCTATCACTTTAAACGTATGGAGGAACATCATCTTGATTGTTTTCAGGAGGATTTGCCTCATGATGCTTGTCTCTCAAGTGGAGTTGATTGAGAATTTGTCTCTGCTCGTAAGCACACCAGCTCTTCAGCTATATGTGTCTGACTTGCCACCAGTCTTTCTGACTACTGCTTCTGTCGAACTGACACTTCTGCAAGGTGACAGACAATTCTCCCATGCTGGGGGGAAGAGCTGCCTCAGGCTTAATGTCGCTGTTCTCCGGAGTGCAGTCTTCATCAATGTAGTGGTTCCTAAGGGAAAAGGGAGAATGGAAACAAGAATGTGAGTTCAACCCAGAGGGTGTATATATTCATCAAATGCAAGGAAAGTAGATGAGTGGATGCTTGATGGAACTCCTCTGGTCTATTCCTCCATGCTTCATAGAGTGCACAAAGAGTGTCTTTTAATTGGAGTGAGTGAGGGTGAAAGTCCTCTGAGAAAAATTGTGTTCAATCTTGGTAGAAGTCTGCTGTCACGGTTCTGTCTTGTCATTGTTCCCTTCCAGGTATCTTTACGTATCTTCCAGGTTCTTCACGCTCCCGTCTGTCTAATCACTAGCCTAAAGTCTTGTCAGCTGTTTCCTATTTGCCTCATGTCTTTGTCAGATGTTAACTTAAGTTGTGTGTAGTTATGTATGTTTGTGGATGTATCTCTTTTCCATCTTCCAAGTGATTCTTAGTTCTCCGAGTTTTGCAGCAAGAGAGTGCCGTTTATGTTCACGTTTAGTAAATAAAGTCTTTTCAGTTGGATCTGCGTGTCTCCTCGTCTCCACATCGCACACCGGGTCCATCGCATTACATCTGCTGGCAAAGAGTCTGTAACACTAACTTCCTCTTAATCACTCTCTGGCAAAGAAGAAAAAAAAAACACACAAGCGTTAGTTTCATTTGAGAGAAGACCCTCTACATCTACTCTACTGTCTCCAGCAGTGTGTGTGTTTCCAGGGGCGAATCTTGATGAGCTGGCAACTCGCCATACTATATTAGCATCCACACCAGCTGAAGTTATTGTTCTGTTTATTCCGTTTATTAATGAGCTTGTCTGTTGCTTTAAATGCTTGAGCTCTTTAAAGCAGGATATGCATTCTTTCTAAATGATAGTCAAAGCTTTTATTGTTAATCAGGTGGATAAAATCACTCTGAAAGTGATTCCAGTGTTTCTCAGTGTCATTATCGTTAAAGCTGTGCTGTAAACAGAGCTGTCGCAAGGGCTGTGTCAAGTGTGCAACCACACAGGTCCTCGGCAAAGTAAAACTACAGCTGTGTTGATGATGTAAAGCCAAAATATAAAGTCCTTTGAAATACAGTAATTGTTAAAAGACACCGCTAAATGTGAGATGTGTATCGCGATGCTGTTTTATTCTGTTTATTAAAAATTCTGAAAATGCAGTAACTTACAATTTTGTACTGTGCATGTTACAGTAACTTGTGAGTCAGCACAGCATTGCACGTCAAGTTCATAGAAAGCTTTATTCAGTCCTTTTTAAATTCAGATTTTGGCCACATCTGAAATGGGTTAAACCATAGATATCACCTAAGAAATTAAAGTAAATAAACTAGAAATCCACTCTCATTCAAGGATGTGCATTTATTGTATGGACAGAGAGCATGGATGCCTGCATGATTTCATGTGATGGGACCCACAAAGGGTTTTTTAACTCTGAAAAGGGATGTGTAAAAGGAGATCAATGCTAAAAAGTTTTAAATATCTTCAAAAGATCTCCTTGTTCCCATTAACTCCTCATGCAAGGCACGAAAGGACACCATATGGCAAAGAGCAATAGAAGAAACACACCAAGACACAAACATCTGAGTCCAGGGGCATATTCTTCGTACCTCGCTAACTCACTTAGCTGGATTAGATTGTTGACGATTTCGCATGATCTTGGATTGTTCGGTTCTTCGACGCTCATCCGGGACTTGTTGTCATAGTAACAGGTCCGCTGAAGTGAACCTGCTTGGAGCAGGCTTACTTCAAGTTAGCAGGATTAGTTCACGCAAGCGGAGGTGAAATGGGAAGTTTGTCGCAACATGTCCTGTCCGTTTTTACGAGAGAAACCTGTTGCTGAAGGTGCAATATAATATATTTAATATAATTATAATAATTATAATATATATATTTAAAAAAAAATTATATATATATATATGTATACTATATATATATATGTATACTATATTTCGTTTTCACGTGAGGGTATAATGTATCTAGTTAATTTAGATACAATTAGTCGTAATCGGGCGTTAACTACAGCTCAAACTGTGTATTGCCTTGCGCTACTTTGCGAGCGGCACGTTCATTTACACTGTTGGGATGCGGAGAACATTGTGAAAGTGCTGTGTGTCGTGCCATTCGCTAAGTTTACCAGCACTCAAGCAGTCATTTTTGAAAAAAGGGAACTTTGCACACAGTTAGTTTACAGTTTATTTTATTTATTTAAAAAAAAAAATCCAGCTGATCATCTCTTGCCTGTGGAATGAAATAAATCATGCAAGGTCCTCAATAGTACAGTGTGTTTATTCGTGTATTTTATTAACTTTGAAGTTCCTCTTGAAGCAATTCAATCTCAAGTCTGACTTTTTGCTTTATTAGTTTTTGCAATTCTATTTCATTAATTGACTCTTTTTTTTTTTGCAGCACAGCGCAAGTAGTAAAGATACTATTTTGCAGAATATTTTTGCATTTTACTTTTACTTGTTCCCAAGTTCTAGTGGGTCCTGTGGTGGCTCTAATATAAAAGATGATTATGAAATACAGTACAATTAATATGAGTCAATATAATTACACACACCATCACTAGGCTTCTCACAAATTTAATTTGTCGGCAACTTTTTGCCAGTCCTCTCTCCTGGCTTTTGCAGCTTTAAAGTGTTTCCTTGTGTTTTAATTAAACACTGAAATTCAGCGACGTGCGCGCAGAGAAATACTGCGCGCGCTCTTTCAGCATGCTCACTGACCAATCAAAATGTTGCTGATCAGTGTTTCTACTATCGATACATATCCCCTTTTAAGCAGCACATGAACGCGCAATGATCTCAGATAACTCAATCCAGCTATACTAATCGTCAAGAACAGGTGCGTTCGAAGAACCGAATAATCCAGCTCATAGTTAGCGCGATTATCTCATCCTGGATGTGTCATCTGATCTTGGATGTAGTAAGCGACGTACGAAGAATATGCCCCAGGAGTCAGAATTTGTTAAATAAAAATACATTTTATTGAAGATAGTTTTCCACTTCATCAGCAGAAGCTTCAAGTCTCTGAGGAGTTCATAGACACTTATGAACTGTTGTTACAACAATTAAACTCTAACAGAAGCTACTAATTACATCATTACTGCGGTTAAATGATTCTGATTGGCTAAGAAACCCAAAATCACTGGACTTAATGACTACAGAACTGTTGCTCTCACATCTGTGGTCATGAAGTCATTTGAGAGACTGGTTCTGGCCCTTCTGAAGGACATCACTGGACCCTTGCTGGATCCTCTTCAATTTGCCTACAGAGCAAACAGGTCTGTGGACGACGCAGTCAACATGGGACTGCATTATATCCTGCAACATCTTGACAGACCTGGGACTTATGCAAGGATCTTATTTGTGGACTTCAGCTCGGCCTTCAACACCATCATGCCTGATCTTCTTACAGCTAAACTGACCCAGCTCTCCTTGCCATCCTCAATCTGTCAGTGGATCACCAGCTTCCTGACAGACCGGCAACAGCGAGTGAGACTGGGGAAAACTCACATCCAGGACTCTCACTACCAGCATTGGCGCCCCCCAGGGGTGTGTTCTCTCCCCACTGCTCTTCTCCCTGTACACCAATGACTGCACTTCTAAAGACCCTTCTGTGAAGCTCCTGAAATTTGCAGACGACACCACCGTCATCGGCCTCATCCGAAACGGTGACGAGTCTGCTTACAGACTGGAGGTTGAACATCTGGCTGTCTGGTGCAGTTATAACAACCTTGAGCTCAACACGCTCAAAACGGTGGAGATGATAGTGGACTTCAGGAGGAACAGCCCTGCTCTACCTCCACTCACCATCATGAACAGCACAGTGGCAGCAGTGGAGTCATTCAGGTTCCTGGGCACCACCATCTCTCAGGACCTGAAGTGGAACAATCACATTGACTCCATTGTAAAAAAGGCCCAGCAGAGACTGTACTTCCTTCGCCAGCTGAGGAAGCTCAACCTCCCGCAGGAGCTGCTGATACAGTTCTACTCGGCCGTCATTGAGTCTGTTTTGTGCACCTCCATCACTACCATTCAGCTACCAAATCTGACATCGGGAGACTACATCGCACAATCCGGACTGCAGAGAGGATTATTGGTGCTTCCCTGCCAGCCCTCCAGGACCTGTACTCTTCCAGAGTGAAGAAGAGAGCTGGTAAAATCATCACAGACTTTGCTCACCCTGGACACTTCCTGTTTGAACTGTTACCGTCAGGACGGCGACTCCCATCACTGGCCACTAGAACATCTCGGCACAGGAACAGTTTCTTTCCACAGGCCATTTCCCTCTTGAACAGTTGAATACCCCCCCCCCCCCCCCGCCGCCTTTAAGTGCTATACTCTGTCCAAAATTAACTCAATTGTCACTATCTCTCGATTGGGAGGTCAGCATGACAACTTGGTCTGCAATCATTCCCTGTACTGCCTTATCTCCAAATCAAGGACAAAACACTGAATTCTAAACATCTGAAGTTATGGACCAGAGATAAAATGCTGGGCAGAGCGCAGGGAAAGAAAAACAATGCAGACGGATGTTATGGCTGACATTCTGTCCTTACCTATTCCCTCTCCCACTACAAAAAATCCCAGCATGTGACCACATGTACTGTGTATGTTATGTATTGTTATTGTTATTTGCTATGTAAACTCATGTTGTGTTGTAAATGTGCACTGGAAGCTTCAACACCAAGACAAATTCCTTGTGTGTGCAAGCACTCTTCTGATTCTGATTCCGATTCTGATTTGGAAGAAACAGATAAAGTTAGAAAACACACTCATGGACTGACAGTCAGAAGCAGATCTTCATCAATCATACGGTTGAAAACAAGCCTCTGGTTTCCACACTAAGTTCAGAAATGCATTTAGATCTCACTGCTGTTAAATTGTTGAGAAAAACAAGTAATTCTGTCTCTTTAAGGTGCAGGTGATGATCAGCAATACTGATCTGTAACGTTACACACACAATAACACAATAACTTGATTATAGGACTCATTTCCAAGCATTTATAGCTACTGTTGAAGAAGATTTTTACTTAGAAAATAAGTGATTCAAATATGATACAGCCATATATTGCAAACACTATTATTATCATCTGGCGTCCGCAGGAGAATGAAATGTAAAGGCTGATTGGTTTTGTTTGAATGAATAAATCCTCAATTTTGGTGTCAAAGATATTGACAGACCAACTCTGTCCCTCAGAGCAAAATAATGCAGAGTATAGGTAAGATTTCTGCTAGTATTCACAGATATATATTCATATTTTAAATGTTCTGTGTAGTTACACACATTAATTTCTCATGTTACACTGATCAATCGTGTACACAATTAATCCAGAAATGAATCTTTTCTGAACAAGTCAGGCACTTTAAAGCACTTTAGGATTTCTGTAAGATATGTGATATTTAAATGCAGCCCTGCATCTAGATGATGTTAATTATGTAACAGGTATATATTTTATCGTATAAAGGAATTTAGACTCATTCTGAGTGTTCGTGTACAGGTGAATTATTCCTCTGCTCGTCTGCCGGCCCTGAAAGCAATGAACAAGAAACCGTTGCTAGATTTGTTGAGGCTCCTGCAGTTTCTTCATGTCCCTTGTTCCTGAGTCGATGTCGACGTTTCTTGACAACAAACACAATCAGAGTCACAATCAGAGTCACAGCAACTACACCCGCTGTCACTGCAAATGGCAAAATCCAGTTGTTTTCTGTTGGAAGGAGGGAAAGCGGGAACAAATTAGTTTATACTGTAACTTTTTAATTTTTAAACTCATTGTTTGAAGATTTTGTAAAGCTCTCAATGCCCTGTTTTACTTACCTGTTTCATTAGTTTTGTTATTATTTTTGTCGCTGAATTCCTCCTTTGATTCTGTTTTAGATTCTGTTGATGAAATCAAAGGTTAGTCGTTCAGTTTAACATCTGCTCTAAAATAATAATATTTCCAGACACACAATGAACAATAATGATTCAACTAATAATCATGACTATTTTTCTTTAAAAAACATAATCTTGATTGTAACCCCTTTGAACTGTATGTTGTTTTTAATATAGTAAATTCATTTTACAACTTTTGATTTGTATGAAATTCAATCACAAACAACGTTGAACTCAATATCAAATCATTTTGTTCTTGGTTCACAGTGTTCATCTGTGGGAACCAAAAAAGTGTGGATTTGTGAAGTTTGTTAAAAATGTTTATTCAAAGTTTTGTTCATGTAATAAATTTGCCAGCTGTAAATTCATTGTATCTAATGTGGCTCATTTTTAAATCCTCGTAGAGTCGAACCAAGTCCTTATTTAAACTCTGTTGGGTATCGAATACTTAATATCATTTGGTTGCTTCCGTGTTACATTGATAATTAACCACGATTGTTCTCAGCTGATATTTTTACATTTAATTTGAATTATTGCATGTGAATCCGCACACAAAAATATATTTATCATGACCACATTCTTTCATTTTAACTGTGTCCATGAATTAAGAATTAATTCATATGATTTATTCATTTGTTCCCTCATTTTGATTCAATTAGAAAAAGAAATGAAAAATTACAATGTGGCCACGACTTAGTAAAAGGAGGGATCAAATTATTCAAATGTACTGATGTATGAGTGTGTCGTGGAACAAACTGTTAATTCATGGTCTTGAATATAATATATATTCTGATTTGGTTTATTTCTGTTTGTCTGTTTCTTCTCATTGTAAGTTGTTCTAGTTTCCTCTCGTCTGTCAGTTACTATAAACTTCTTCTGTTGTTCATTTTCTTCTCTCGTTTATCTCTGTGTATTTTATAGGTTCTTTAGTTCTGTGTTTCACTGCCACGTGTTTCTTCTTGATCTTCATCATTATGATTTATCTCTTCTTGTGAATATTGAGAACATTGAGTTTCTCTCACCTGTGACTGTCACTGTGATCAAGACTTCATTATTATAATCCAGAACTCTGTATGTTCCAGCGTCAGTGTCTTTAAACTCATGAATAATCAGAGACTCATCACTGACAGTCACTCGATCACTGTTCACCCCGTTATCACTCGTCCACACCTCCATCCACACTCCACTCATGTTTTTCTTCACTTTATTTGCAGTACCGAATAAAACGTCCAGCTTCAGTTCATCTCCTGCTTTCACAGAAATCTCATCTGACAGAAACAGAGAGACATTATTATAATGATGTCACTCAATCAGGATCATTGGGGACTCAATTATTTACATAAGCTCATGCTGATGGTTTGATCAGTTTTGACTTTACCCTGAATATGAAGTTGATACTTCTTGGTTTGTAACTCTGGTTCTTTCTGATCATTATTGATTTGGACTTCCAGACTGTAAGCTCCAGCGTCACTCAGTCTCAGATTCTTGATGATCACGTCACATGATCCTTCTTTAATCACTCGCCCACTGCATTCTACAGTCTCACAAACATCAATGATTGCTGTCTGATTTTTTAAAACAATTTCCGAAATATTTTTTTCCTGAATTTCACACGGCAGAGTGACACTTTCCCCCTTTCTTCCCTTTATTTTCACAGGTTTTAGACTGTCTCCTAAAGGGTGGGTTTCTGCAAATACAGACGAATAAAATTAATTAAACACAAAGAATAAATAATGGAAAATACATGCATTTCTGTTTATTCTCTGTAATCAAGGTCATCAAATATTCTTATTTTAGTCAGCTGGATTAAAAATGTAAGTCACTTTGTCAAGTAACAACGACAGAGAATCACTCAAAACCTGCAACTGAAAATCAAAAATAATTATTATTAATGAAGAGAAATGATACTGACTGATATTATTGATGAAGCAAAACAGCAGCAGAAGATTCAAGAATCTGAACCTGATGAGAAACAGAAGAATATTAATAAACACTTTCATTCTCTGTGTGTGTGTGCGTGCGTGCGTGCGTGTGTGAGTGCGTGTGCGTGTGCGTGTGTGTGTGCGTGTATTGACATCAAGATCTATGAATCGTCACATGTTAGGGGATTGTCTGATTGGTAAGTTTGAATATCTTTGGGTTTCAGTCAAATGATCAAGAAATGGATGAAAGAGGATTCTTCTTTCCTCTGGAACCCTTTCTTACGACCTCGTCTTTTCTTTCTTTCTTTCTTTCTTTCTTTCTTTCTTTCTTTCTTTCTTTCTTTCTCTCTCTATAAAATATTCTGGGTACAATTAATGCTAAAAGTTTTTATCGTTCTATACATATATTTAGTAACTATTTTGAATTTAATTATAAATTCTTATATCATTCTTACAATCAGTCAAACTCAAAACACAAACAACAGATTTCAGAAATAATGTTAGACTATTTTAGACTATATATAAAAATATATGTGATTATTATATATTAATAACCTCGCTAATAAAACCATCATCAAAATCACACTATAGACACGCAAACATATCGACACATTTCCTCTTCACTTCCACGATTATTTTTCCTCAAACAGAAACACAACTACAGTATATACTATAACAACACAAATACACATTTATATGGATTTATATTTAGAAACATGAAAACTTACATGGTAAAAGTTCAGGTTGTTCATCGGGTGTCTAAACTTTGAAAAACACAGGATGTTTTGCGAAATTAAATGAATGAAAATCGAAAGTAAGCAGGTAAATGGGACGGGAGGGGGGGGGGGCGCAGGTGAGTGAGAGTCATATCGCACTTCCGGTTCCATCGTCAGAAAGGGTTTTGATTAAATAACTGAAATAATGTCTGTGTGAACACTTTCACTTTTATTCTGCGACACACAATACATCTATGGAAGCCCGTTCCCATCACAGATGAGTAAAGAAATATGATTCTTTAAGTTACAATAACAATAAACTTTCTCGAAATAACTAAACTTTTCGCACGTGTGCGCATGCGCAGAGCTGAAGCGAGTAAACGCAGATCCAGCAAAAACCACACGCTCTTTAAACAGCTGATGAATCACTGTAATCCATGAGTGATAAGTTATCATTATACGAGATGGGATTCCATATCTTTCTGCGCACAAGTACGGATGTTATGTCGTTATTTCGAGAAAGTTTCTCATTATTATGACTTAAAGAATCATATTTTTTTACTCATCTGTGATGGAAACGGGCTCCTACATGTATTGTATATCGCAGAATAAAAGAAAAAGTGTTCACACATTATTTCAGTTATTTAACCAAAACCCACTCCTGTTTAACTGAGACAGTTTCGGTTTTATTTCTTACATTTAATCTCGCAAAGTGTCGTGTGTTTTATAAAGTTTTAATAACGAACTCGAGCTGAACTCTCACCATGTACGTTTTCATGTTTCTAAACATAAATCCAGCCCGTCGTTCGTTTATATGACAGATGTGTGTGTGTGTGTGTTTATGAATATATTTATGGTTTATATCCTTTGTCTTTTTATTTCTAGCGACTGTATTTAGGCTTCAAAAGTCATAAAAGTTGCTCATCTGTGATAATTATCTTGATGGACAAAACATGTAGATGTCAGTTTTCTGAATCAGTTTTCTGCGATAATCCAGAAAAATAGAAATAATCATTTTAAAGATATAAATGGGAATTGTAAAATTGTCACATTTTCTTCAGAAAATGGCATTTCACTTGTAAACCACAGAGACATATATGTTCAAACTGTTGATTAGCAGAGTATGTTTATGATCCAAAAATACTTTCTGAATTGTTTTAATTCAAATGAAAAAATATTATCTACCAAAACTGAATCAACCTAAATACATGAATTCATACCAACTGAACTGATTTGTATGTGTTAAAATGGCTCTTTAAGATAAACATTGGAAGCACAAATATACAGCACTACTGTTCAAAAGTGATATGTTTAAACATTTAAATCTTGAACATGATCAAATGTCCATGTAAGTGAAACTACAATCTGAATCTTCGGCTTTATAAATGATTCCAGTTTCATCCATCAAACTCCAAACTCTGACCTCATAAACCAGGACAGATGAACAGATCATTATAACTACATTTCCACTTATTTAATACATGTAAAATATAAATACATAGCTACCAGACAAATAATAGCAAAACTTTTTCCCCAACACGTGCTCTTTCAAAGCAGATTTATAAAGAATAGTGTAAATCCCTAAAACTGGCATTTATTTCAGCTTTATTTAACCAAGAGAATCTCACTGAGATGAAACATTTACACTGCTCAACAAATACAAAACACACATAACAATCAACAATAAATATCATTACAAGCACAATCTGAGAACTCAAAAACTCTCTAGAGCAGAAAGTAAAGACACTTTAGATGAAGCACTTATTAAACATTCATTATAAATGACACATAATGTAAACAGTAAAAAACTAATATTTATACAAAAAATCCTTCCTAATTTATTTTTTTGAATCAATAGTTAATGGATTGAATAGAAGCAATAATGAGATTGTAAACTTTCAGATCCAGTGCAAATCTTTAATGAAGACACTTTAACTAAATGCAGATATAATTAATGGCCAGTATGTTATACTGTATTCTGAGAATTGACATTATAACTTTAGCCACTGCATCTGATTTTAATGAGAAAACATTCCCTAAAGAGTCAGTGTTTTTATAACAGCTGCTTATTAAAACTGTGAATGAGTTACACATATAACCTGAGTGTTCATTCACAAATCTCTGCTCGTCTAATGACTCTGAAAGCAATTTACAAGTAACAGTTTTTAAGATTTGTTGGGGTCCTGTATGGTTGTTTGCTTTCGGACCACGAAATAGTAATCATGCTTTATTTCCCTGAGTTGGCGTTGGCATTTTTTGACAGCAAAAATAATCAGAGCTATAACCGCAAGCACAAACACTAGAACCTCTGGCAGTGCAAATCGCAAAATTCAGAGTTCTACTGTTGGAAGAGAGAAAAAACATTATCATAGACACTCAAAGCGCTTTTACATGGAAAGGGGATTTTCTTCAACCACCACCAATGTGCAGCACCACCTGGATGAAGCGACGGCAGCCATGTTGCGCCAGAACGCTCACCACACACCAGCTTATTGGTGAAGAGAGACAGAGTGATGAAGCCAATCAGAGAATGGGGGGGTTAGGAAGCCATGATGGACATATTGATGGGATTTTTAATGAGAGTCAGGACCTCAGTTTAACGTCTCATCCGAAGGACGGTGCTTGTTGCAGTGCAGTGTCCCCGTCACTATACTGGGGCGTTAGGACCCACACAGACTGCAGGGTGACGCCCCCTGTTCGTCTCACACGAACGTTGATATAACTTTTGACTTTATTAGTCCTGAAACACATGAGACGCTCATTAGCACGTCATCAAACTGCGCCAACCTCTTCCCGCGTTACACACTGCGCACAAATCACGCGTCAATGAGCACCATGTGCGTTAAACAAAACTCACACAAAATTCACAGAATACGAAATACATATATACACAATAGATTCGCAACACATCCAGGCACACATTAACAAACACATTAACACTATCAAACATCAACATTTAACAGGAAGAGTGAGGCGGAGAAAAATATGCGTCTTGCCTCATCAGCGTCCATTTGCCTTCTGAGCTGGACGCAACTCTCGCACCCCCAATAGGTGTAAGGCGCAACCCACAAAAGCGTCCCACTTGAACAAACATTGTTGTAAACAGTTCCCACCAACGAAACATTTAATGAACTATATAAACATTTAATACACAGTATTAAATAAATTGTCTTTTATAAATAACAGTTTTGGGAAGTTCATAAAAAAACACAAGACAGTTAACATCTCTCTTCCCAACTGGCTACACCAGCTAAGTAGGCGGAGTTTAAGGGCGTAAAGTACAAGTAGGCGGAGCTTGAGTAAGACCGGCGAGTGAGATTGTTTTATCACTTCTGGTTTCATCCAAACAAAGGGTTTTGGTTAAATGGCTGAAATAATGTCTGTGGTGAACACTTTGAATTAGTGTTAAAGCTTTGAAACAGTATTAATCCACTCAAGATTTTTTTAAAGTGTGATTAACATCAATAACTAAAAAGAAGTAGAGAATGTTATTGTATTCAGTGTAAAGGGTAGACTGGCGTTAAAGAAGGTCACGCGGTTGAGGCAAAACAGCAGCAGGAGATTCAAGAATCTGAACCTGATGAGAAACAGAAGAACTGCTTTATGTGGGTAATAATCACAAACACATTTATACACATAAAACACTGTAAAATATTAATAAACACTTTTATTCTGTCTGAATATTAAACATGTGTGGATCTGACATGATAAACACGAACAATCAAAAACAACAAACTATCATCTGAATCTTTGGTGTAAAAAAGTGTAAAAACTGAAAATGATCAAACAAACACAAACTTAGAAACAATCTAAACATATCGACTCATTTCCGCATCACTGGTTTTAAAGACACAGAAACAACTATATACTATAATAACAAAACAGGCTTTGAATTATGAAAACTTACAAGATAAAAGTTCAGGTTGTTCTTCGGGTGTCTAAACATCGTAAACTACATGATGTTTTGCCAGATTAAATGTAAGAAGTAACACGGACAGTGTAAAGTCAAACTCAAAGAAAAAATATAACTAAAAGGCATAGTGCTTGCTTAGCCAATCAGATCAGGGGGCGGGAAAGAAAAAAGATCAAGGGTGCAAACCATTGCCATTACAATTCTGTCTGGTTGGAGGAGCGTGAAATGCATCTACACAGGTTCCTTTGGCGAGACTTTCAAAATGAAGAACTTGAAGAGTACGCTGTCACGAGAGTCAATATTGGAGACAAACCAGCAGGCTGCATAGCGCAGATGGCATTGCGTTAAACTGCCAATTTGCCATCCTTTGTTCACCTTGATGAAGAGCGCAGAGTGATCCATCATGACAGCTATGTTGATGACATTCTCACATCCCACAATGACCTCCACCGACTGGAGTCCATCGTAGCAAATGTGGAGCTGATCTTAAAAGCAGGAGGTTTTCTTCTCAAGCCATGGGTCTTCTCAGGTCAAAGTGGGAGGGGTGAGTCAGAAGATGTGTCCCTCGAAACCAAAGAAAAGATCATGGTTTTACCAAACCAGATGCGCAATGATGACAATAAAGCACTTGGCCTGGGCTATGATGTAAAAGAGGACAAGCTCAGAGTGATGACGTCCATCAATTTCTCAAAGAGAAAAAAGAAAATGAGACTTGGTCAGGATCTCTCAGAGGAGCAAGTCAGAGCTCAAACACCAAATCCACTGACACGAAGAGAGTTGTTGAGTCAAGTGTCGGGTGTTTATGATCCAGTAGGCTTTGTGACTCCAGCCAAACAAAAAGGAGCAATTCTAGTTCGCAGAGCTTTCCAAGAGGCAAAAGATCAGAGAGCTTCAATCAGTGAAACATGGGACACTGCCCTCTCGGATGGTCTCAGAGAGGAAGCAGTTAAGCTCTTCGAGGAATATGTCCAGCTTGGCAAGATCAAATTCACAAGAGCCATAACTCCCCCAAATTTAAATGATGAACCTTGGGCTATAACCTTTTCAGATGGAAGCGAAAGTGCTTATGGTGCAGTAATGTACCTCAGATGGAACACTGATCAAGGCTCAGTAATCAAGCTGGTGCTCACACAAAGCCAAAGTGACTCCGATAGACCACAGAGGAGATGCTGTCAAAGCAGAGATGTGTGGAGCAGTGTTTGCCTCGCGGCTGCAGAAGTACTTTGAGCAGCATAGCCAGATTCGAGTTGCAAAATGGTACCATTTGGTTGATAGCCAAACAGTTCTTGGTGCTATACAGCGAGAAAGCTATGGCTATAAAACATTTTTCGCTATCAGAATTGGAGAGATCCAAGGAATTTCCAAGGCGCAAGAATGGTGGTGGATACCAGGTCCACAAAACATAGCCGATGTGATCACTAGGGGGGCTAATCCTCAAGACCTTGCTGAAAGTTCAGAGGGGCAAAACGGGCCAAATTTTCTGAGGTTACCAGAAGATGAATGGCCAATTAAGTCAGCTAAGGATTTAGCAGCTACTGCCAGAGAAAGCGTCAATAAGCTTCAAAGAAAAGCATTTGCGGCTGCACTGACGAGGTCGAAAGCAAAAAAGCAGGAACCAGCTAAAAATCAAAGGCAAAATGAGGATCTCATCCAAGTTCAAATTGAACCCAAGAGACCACCTGCAGGATTAGCTTTCCAAAACTTATTTGACATCGAAAAGTTCAGTGATCTAACCAGAGTAGTTAAGACAGTAGCATGGGTTTGGAGAGCAGCTAAAAAGTTCCTTAACAAAAAGCAATCTCTTAACAACCCAAAGTGGGAGGCAGTCTCTTCAACAGGGACAATCACAGTGAGAGAAAGAGAAGATGCTCTGCGGGACATTTTCCTTGCTGCGGAAGAAGGTATAATCTTCCCAAATTCAACCAGAGACAGGCTGGTAGTTTATAAGGATCAAGACTCTGGGATGTTGGTTTGTGGTGGAAGAGTGCAGGTGTTTAAAGATCAAGTTAGCATTCCAATTCTTTCCTGCAAGGCCTGGGTGTCTACACTACTAGCCCGCGAATCTCACAGAAAAGGCCATGGAGGGTTGGCAGAAACTTTGCTTTGGATGAGAAAAAAGGCTTGGGTCATCAGCGCTTGTCTGTGTAGCGTCTGGTGTGCGGGTTATGATGTCTGATCCCGAGACTGGTCTTGTCTAGTTTCAGTTTCGGTTTTGGATCGGGATTCGGGCATTCTTAACTCGTTTGTTCGTCCTTGTCGTGAGCTCGTGAGAACAGGTGTTTACACTCGTTCTTGCGAGCTCTACGTCATGTGAGTGGGCGCGGTCTCAAGCGTTGCGCGAGCCGCGCCTCCTCTCGTCCGTGTGTGTATGTTTGTGCAGTGCCAAAAAATCAGTGCAGTGCAGAATATCAGTGCAGTGCCAAAAAATTCATAAAAAATCCTGCTTCGAGTTCGAAGCTTGTGTCGGAGCATCGGTGTCAGACGGCCATCTCTTGTTTTCCCCCTTGTGGGTGGTTTTAGTTTATGTTTGTTTATTTGCAAAATAATAAATGTTCCTTTGCATCCTTGAGTCCTTCCTTACTGAAACGTGACATGATCCTTCTGTAAACGCTCTCACTCTTTCACTCTCTTCATTCTCACAGACCAATGTTTTTTGAAAATCTGCTTAACCCAATAACACATTTATTAATCTGTTCACATTTTTATTGTCAAGCTTTATGTGCCACAGAAGAGATTTACATTTATATTTTCTCTTGAAAACAGCTTATATGTACAGGGTCCTTGAGATAAAAACATAAAGGTAAAGAAGAAATCTTCCATTAAGAAGAAGCTGTTCTTTTTGAATAAGGACTTTGTCTCGTCCTCTACATGTAAAATAAACTCTAGCATGCAAACTGTTCATTGATGTTGAATTAATAAACATTGAGAGCATTGTAGCATTTTTACTGAATATTGACTGAACCGCAAAAACCTTAATAATCATTAATAATCATTGTCTATTTTAAAGTGAGGTGAACCTACAGCAATGCAAGTATGATTGTAAAATAAAGCACATAAATGTGTTATAATGCTGATTTGTGACTCAGAGATGAACGTTTGGCTGCTTTCCATCCTTTCTGCCATGCGTGATGGTGAATGATTCTTCCTGCGACGACCGTAGCCAGAAAAAACACAAACACAGCCAATCCAACACCACCAAACATCAGCATCCGCTCCATATCCGTCACCGTCTCCACCTCCGTCACCGTCACTGTCTTCATCCTCGTCACCCTCACCTCGTCTACAGACAGACGGAAGAGTTATTCACTTTCATTCAGTCAGACGGTAGAAACAGTGCTGGATCTCCACAGAAGAGCGACCATGAGCGTATCAGAAAAAGCAATTAAAGAGATGAAAAGCTAAATGTTACTTGTGAATATATGATCAGTTTATAAGTATGAACACACACACACACACACACACTCACACACACACTCACACACAATCCTGCTTCTGTAATTATAGTTATTAAAGATGTTTTTGAGTCCACTCCTGAGATTAACCCAAAGATTTGTGACTGATAGTGTTAAGAGAGTGTTACGTTTATATCTCTATTCATGCGCTGCTCTCAATCACAAACCACTGAAACAGAATCCTGTTCAGATCTCGTCTTCATCATCTTAAGACACGATGAGGAAACTGAAAGCTGTTACCTTCAATCTCCAGTCTGACGGGTTTGTCGAAGTGCATCTCTGGAGCGTCAGACTTTGTCCCACAGAAATAAAGGCCTGAATCTGCTTCAGTTACTCCTGAAATAGTTAAAGAGGCTCTGGTGACCCAACCGTCTGCCGTCATTCTCATGCGATCGCTGTTCGGGTTGTAGTTGATTATAAGATCTCTTCCATTCTTGGCCTTCTCTGCAGAAATCAGCAGGACGAGTTCTTCAGATCTGAGACGATACCAGGACACTTCATATCGGTTTCTCATGTTGCAGTTCAGAGTCAAGCTTTGTCCCGTCTGAACCCTCAACACATCAGAAGATCCTCCTGCTGAGACATTGATAAACACACATGCGTTCAGACTCTTTAACTGCTATTGTGTTTGAGGATGATATGTTTCATTACAAGAGTGTTTCAGATAGCATATATTTACCGCTGGATGTGATTTGCATAATCCAATAAGAAAATATGCAGTAGAAGAAAAAGACTTTCTCCATTGTGTCCGTCGCGTGTAAAGCTGTTGATCAAACTAAAGGTGTCAGCTCGATGCAGAGACACTTAAACCACAGTTTCCACTTCCGTACCAGAGCATTACTGCATTATATAAGTATAGCCTCAGTTCACGTGTTGCACAGGGATACAGAGAAAGAGATAATAAAACAAAACATGAGAAAGAAAGATAATAATCTAAATGCATCGAATCCCAAAACCAATAGTCCTCACAAAGTCCTAAAGTGTTTGGTTTGAGGATGAAGGAAGGGGTGAAGACTTTTGCAAGGAAAGAAGGGCTTTTATTTAAAATAAAAAATAAAACAAAAAACAAATAAAACTACCCCGTGGGGGAAGACTTGACTTAACAACAAATGTATAATGCAAACATACGACAATGAAGCACAAACACAGGGAGAATGAACAGGGAACACACAGGGCAGGTAATGAGGGAGGACAGGTGGGGCAAATCAACCACTAATGAGGAAACGAGACGGACGGGGTTACACAATGACAGAAACAGCACATGGCACAATCAAAACCACACACTCACATGAAAGCATGACAATACTGCAGAGTCAGGGATCTGTCACAAAACCACAAGAAAACTAGAGCAAAGAGACAGAATCCTGCGAGCAAAGGCCTCATCAAACAAAGACATGAGACATAAAACATGTTTTCAGAGGCAGACAGTGGGAAACCAATCCACAACTCTGGGTGAAACACATGCAGTAGAAGAAAAAGACTTTCTCCATTGTGTGAGTTGCTTGTAAAGGTGCAGATGCAGAAACACTGAAACCACAAAGTGTTTCATTTCCTTTCCAGAGAATTATAAAGCACTGAATAATAATAACAACAGCAGTCTTTTACTCATAAAATAAAAACTTTATTATTTTACCATGTTACATAAAATGCAACCCCAACCCTTTTTTATAAAAATACACAAACACTCTCTTTTCCTGTTTTGCATGAATAACTGCACTGCCATCACAGCTTTTCTGAAAACATGTGATGTGAGACATGTTTCTGAAAACATGGAAAACTTCCTTAAAACTTAAGGAAATATGCTCAAAACATGCAGTTATTTATTAAGTTACTTCACACTTTCAATACACATTGAATGGGATTCTATAATAGTAGCACAAATATATACAAGAATATACTTTATAAAGATAACAATCAATCCTCAATAACTGTATTGATGAATCTCTTCCTTAGAGAACAGGCATTATCATACTGAAATCATGGAGAACATTAATTCACGTTTATCTTAAAGGGATTACAGAAGTTTCATTCACAGCTATAATCAATATTTCATACACGTCATACAGATTTGATTTCAGTCACAAGCACTGCATAAAACACAGCTGATCTCAGACTCACACACATCTGATGATCTGAAGCTCTCAGTCACAGCGAGAGAATGAAGACGCCAGAAAAACACAACATTAATACATTCGGTTTATGCAACGGGAGTGTAAAAGTCATTCATAATTGTGCTTTTATTGGCCTTTGAGCACTAAAGTTTGTTTTTATCCCTGAAAACTAAATGCATTTTTTTTCCTATAAATATTAATATTTGCACCTAGTAAAACAGTACAAATTTGAAATGATAAAATGCAGGTCAGGTGAAGAAAAAACATAAACACACATTTAAACACATTTGTACAAAGCATACAAAATATATTCTTCAGCACCTTCACAGTTGGGAATATATGATATCTCAATGTTTTATTATTCTGGTTTGTCTCGACAGGTCTAGCTTTTCATATTTGTGCATTAAAGTGATATTTCCTCCCTCAAATTGATTTCCAGAGGCATTTTACCTTTATATGGGTATATAACATATTATATTATTTTTCTAATCTAGACGTATGCATCATATTTTATGTCAAAGTCTTGTATTTAATCAATAAATTCAGTTAGAAAAATAAATAAATGTTCAGACATATTTACACTGACAGTTTAATTCTGGTAAATCGTTCATTCATAGAATTAAACCGCTCTGAAAAGGTTCAGCTGTGGATTTATTTGGAATTTTTTTCAGTTGCAAAATAGAGCAAAAACAAACTTGTGTGTTGATATGTTGTATAAAATCAAAATCATGCTTGTGCTGATATTTAGGGGCGAACATGCTGTGTGATATTAATAAACTATATTATATGATAAATGGGGCTTTCGCACCAGAAGAACCTTTTCATAGTTCCTCTTCATTGGCAGAAGTAGCCGTGTTGTGGCGTGTTCGCACCGCAGGAACTGAGAAAGATTTTAGTTCTAGGAATGTGTTTTTCAGCTCCTACATCAGAGAAAGACCAGAACATTAGGAAGTACCAGAGACGTGAGTGTGTGCTGATTGACCGAACGCACACGAAACACCAGCACCCGTCAGCTGTGTGTGCTGTAAACCCTCAGATGAATGTTGGCTCTTCACAGTTTAGTCTCCGCAGGTTCCCTCAGAGGAGATTATTATAGATTATTATCCTCCATGTTCTGGGTCTGTGGCGGCAGTGCGTAACCTGCATTCAGACACTGGAGTTTCTTGATCACAACTAATATAATCACACCCACCAGAACCAGAACCAGAAGCAGAAGCACAGGCAGTCCAACACGCAAGAACCAATACACTGCAGCTGAAACAAGGAACGAGGAAAGGAAAAACATTTTGTTATATTCTTTTTCTTTTTTAAACTCACTGCTTAAAGATTGTGTGAATCTCTCAGTGTCTCTTGTTCCACTTACTGTGTTGTTCAGGGTCATTGGGTTTGTCATCATCTGTCCTCTGATCCAAGTCTGATAATGTTCTAGATTCTGTGGAGGAAATCAAACGTCAGTCATGCAGTTTAACATTTGCTGATCAAATCATGATGAATAAACCTTAGATATTTCTCCACTGAGTTTCTCTCACCTGTGACTGTCACTGTGATCAAGGTTTCTCCTTCAGAGTCCAGAACCCTGTATGTTCCAGCGTCAGTGTCGTTAAACTCTTTAATGGTCAAGTGTCCATCCGTGTCGTTCAGTCGATCACTGCTGACCCCGTGACCTCTCCTCCACACCTCCATCCACTCTCCACTCGAGTTTCTCTCCACTTTATCAGCATTTCTCAACAGAACATCCAACTCGAGCTTCTCGCCTTTCTTTGCAGAAGTTTCCACTGAGAGAAAGAGAAAGACATTTATCATTAACTATTGATATGATTGTGCCAATCAGTCAAAGCCATAAAGGTGATGGTCCGATCAGTTTGGACTTTACCCTGAATATGAAGATGGTACTCCCTCATCTGCGGCTTCACAGTATTATTGTAGTGGACTTTTAAAATGTATTTTCCAGCGTCGCTCAGCTGCAGATGTTTGATGATGATGTCACAGCCTCCTTTTGTAAACACTCGGTCATTATGACATTTTCCATTCTCGCAGACTCGTTTCGACATAAAAGTTAAAACAATGTGAAAAACGTCTCTGGCCTGAAGATCACAAGACAGTGTAGCGTTTCCTCCTTTTTGTCCAGTCACGTGTATAACGATGTTTCCGTCAGTGCTGGGCGTTTCTGCAAATACAGACGGTATACATTAATTCAACACAAACTAAACAATACACGTCTTTTCATCTATCCTCAGTCATAAAGGTCATCACAACATATTTTAGTTATGCTAGAGTTATAGTTTGCTCAAGATCTTTCACATCCAAGTGGATTCAACAGTGAACTGATGATTTTTTTACAATATTTACATTTATATTCACATTCATACATTTATCAGCTGCTTTTATCATCGCATTCAAGAAACACATTGAGATTCTAATCAGTTCTTGCTTTCCCTGGGAATCGAACCCATGACCTTGATGTTGCAAGCGCTGCTCTCTGCTGTTAGAGTCATAGGAAAGCCTTTAATGAAAAGTCTTTTATAATCTTTATAGCATCAGAAATGTATATAAAGATTAAGTGCATTATTCTATACTACCACAAAGTGGCAAGTCGTTATATGTCAATTACTTCCCGCCAAACCAAGATGACCAGCAATAAATGCTCAAATCCATATTTATAATATTGGCCAAATGAATGAACTGTGGTGTATAATTATGTAATAAACTGGATATGTAATAAACACCATTAATCATCAACAGTAAACCAAAGTCACTTGGCAGAGAAACAATCAGACAGAAAAACTCCCTCCTGATAATAATCCTGTTCTTTGCGTAAATCTTTACTGTTATTAATATGAACCGGAAACTGAGAGTCAGAGATTGATTCAGTACAGAAATGATACTGACCGATATGATTCACAAAGCAAAACAGCTGCAGAAGAATCAAGAATCTGATCCTGGATAATAATCACAAACACATTCATATTAATAACCCAATAATAGTAACGATCACAATCACAGCAATGGATAAACTTCACTGACGGGATTAGTTTCATAACGCAATATCAATTTTAATAACACAAACACACACAGACTGGATTTATATTTAGAAAACATGAAAACTCACATGATAAAGTTCAGTTTGACTCGATAAAACTCGATAAAGTTCAGCGCGCGAGAGAGGAATGACTCAAAGTGAAACTAAAACTAAATTATGAAATAAATTCGCCATCGTGAGTTATGAAGTCAAGACTCATAATTCTGAGGAAACCAAAGGCAAAAGTCAATGTTTTACTTTTATAAACTCGCAATCGAATTGAGATATAAAAGTCACTAATCTGACTAAATATTACATAGAAACTAAAGCATTTTAAACGGGTCACGTGACTGATGTGAAATCAAAACTCAATCATTTCCTTCCTTCAGCTTCTGTGTTTACAGATTCAAACATTATCTCTAGATCACAATGCAGACACACTGAACCACAAACACCTTTCCACTTATTTCCCAGAACAATGTAAAGCACTGAATTAAAGTCTCAGATCAGATCAAGTGTTGCATCTTCACTTACTGTGTAAAGATTATTATTAAAATCCTCGAGATTTCCCAGTGATGTTTTAGGACTGCTGGTAATAAAAATAAGGTTAGCACTAAAATAACTATTTAGAGTGAAAAGTAATCATTCAGCTTTTTATTATTATTAGTAGTATTTTTATTTTCTTTGCAGATGTTCAATCGCCCCACTAAAGAATAGAGCTATTCAAGTCCTATGGTTAAAAGTCCTGTATGTTTTCATATCTCAATATATATTTCAGAAAAAAAATAAAGTGTAGACAAAAGTGTTTAAAATAGACAAATAAAGTGTTTTATCATCCACACCCTGAGTGTGTGTCCTGTTGAAGGGTTCACACACACACATACACACACACACACACACACACACACACACATATATATGCATCAAACAAAAAGGCATGCTAACAAAAGTATTACTTTCAAATGTAATTTAATTTTTTTTTTTTTTCAGACAATACTTCCAGTGTCAGAAACTCTCTGCACAATGAAGACACTTTAAGGCAGGAATATATCGACTTTTGTCCAGATTTATGGCCACACTAAATGTAAAAAGCAGCTTGAACAACAATTATTTATTAGTTTATTATCTTGACTGAACTAAATAAGAATCCTTTAAATATTGCTGAGAAAGGTTTTGTTGAACTTACTTAAATTCTCAAGCATTTGTCCAAAACTTGTCCAAATGGAGTTATCCAAACAAACTATTTGATGTTGAGCAATGTTGTGCCCAACAACAATGACTATTATTAAAACAGTGATGTCATCAATCAGTTCAGTTCTCATCCAATAGTGTCACTGCAGTCACATCAATAATATTGATAAATATTAAACAGCTTCACAGTGATTAACAAGAAGATAACACTCAGATAGAAACGTAAATATATACATTTAATAAAAATATATATTTTAATAAATATTTTCTTCAGTCTTTTTACATATATACTGTATATGTGACTGATTTCAGTTTTTTGTTTTCACTATAAATACTTTTCTAACTATTTATAAACAATAGCTTATATTCAATAAAAGTTATAATTTGGAGATCCAGACAGGATTGTTTAACTTTAAGTTAGTTGTCCAAATCTCTAACTGAGCCATTTACAGTAAACAATAGATACAGTAAACAAACTAAAGTAGATACAGTAAACAATCAGAATCTTGGGGATTAAACTATATATATATATATATATATATACATACAATATTGTATTTCTCTTATTTCAGAAATATGTTGACAGAATCCTCTGAAGATCTGTTTGTCACTCAAGCAAAATTACCAGTAATTCTCAACACAATCTGAAGTGCCATAATCAGTAAATACCCAATAAATACTGAGATCACAAAACTCCCACACACAATCTCTGGCCAACTCAAATAATCTGGATCAGGATGTGCGGAAGCTGGAAGACAAAGATTACATGTTTAAACTCACTGTTCATTTCTTTTTTAATGTAGTCAAATACTGATATTCTCCAATGAGTTTCTCTCACCTGTGACTGTCACTGTGATCAATAATTCATCTTCATAATCCAGAACTCTGTATGTTCCAGCGTCAGTGACTTTAAACTTTTTAATGATCAGAGACTCATCGCTGACGGTCATTCGATCACTGATGACCCCATGACCTCTCGTCCACACCTCCTTCCACTCTCCACTAGAGTTTCTCTCCACTGTATCAGCATTGATCATCAGAACATCCAGCTTCAGTTCATCACCTGCTTTCACAGAAATCTCATCTGAGAGAAACAGAAAGATATTCAACATTATTATAATGAGTCAATCAATCAAGACCAGAAATACATATTAAGGATTAAAGGGACGAAATGTAATAATTTAAAGGTCAGACACTGAAAAGCCTCTTTCAGAATCAACATCTGGATATTTGAATAGAGTCGACATGAAAGTATCTTTTGAAAGCATTGAATGAATTGATTCTCAGAATGATTGGCTGTTTTGAAACCCCTGCTGGTCAGATTGTGTCACTGCAACAATAACAATAACAACAATAAAAACAGCTTACACAAACACATTGTAAATGTTTTATTGAACATATAATCTATTGTTTTGTTTGTTCTATGTATGGCTGTGCTAAATACAAGACTGTTAACTACTGTTATTCTATTTAATTACATAAATGGCTCATTAAAATGTCTACAAATGTATAAAATAGGTCAGAGACCAGATCCAGTATATTTCGTATACTAAAATATTTTGTTTACTGAAATCATTGATCTGTAAAGGTTTTGAACATGTGAAAACCACCCACTCAAACTGTATGAAAGTGCTGGTTATGTCCCTGCACACAATAGAAACAATATTACATTTACAATATAACTTTACCCTGAACATGAAGCTGGTATTCTGTGGTTTGTCGCTCCAGTTCTGTCTGATCATTATTGTAATGGACGTTCAGAAAGTATTTCCCAGAGTCACTCAGTCTCAGATCCTTAATGATGACGTCACACAATCCTTCTTTATTCACTCGCTCATTCTCACTCCTACATTCCTCATTCTCACAGAGAAGAGTGATTCTTGAAAACCTGCTCAAAACAATGAGAAAAATCTCTCTGTCAGGAACGTCACACGGCAGAATGACGCTTCCTCCCTTTATTCCCTGTTTTCCTCTCGCAGGTTTAGTGGCAGTTTCTGTGAATAAAGACGAACACATTAACAACTAGTATTGTTATTTTAGTAATCTGGGTTTTCTTTTGCCAAAGATGTTTCACAATCATCACATTTCCAAGTGGATTCTGTGATTGTGAACTGATGTTGGAGTTTCTCTAATATTTAACATCAGAACTGAATTTCTCGGTGTGATAGATAGGCAGAAGTTGATACTGACCGCAAAGACTGACAAAGCAAAGCAGCAGCAGCAGATTCACAAACCTGAGGAACCAGAAGAGCAGCTTTATGTCACAGATACACACAGCAAACACATTTACACACCATAAAACACTCTGAGTGCAAAAATATCACACACTGAATATTAAACGTGTGGATCTGATATGATAAACATCAGAAACATCAAACTATCATCTGAATCTGAGTAATCCTGAAAATTATCAATAAAGCTTAAGAAACTCAGTGATAATCTAATAATTATATGTCATCATAATGACACTTTAGACACTTTCAGCACAAACATATCGACTCATTTCCTCATCATTAGTTTTACACACACAGAAACACAGATATACACTATAATAACACAAACACACATTTAAATGTATTTATAATTAAAAACTTGAAAACTTACATGATGAAACTTCAGCTTGAGTCTCTTCAGGCGTCAAAACTTTATAAAACACAGAATATTTAGAGAGATTTTTAAGCTTGATTGTTTAGCGACATCAAACTAAGACTGAAAGTATCAGGTGAGTTTGAGTTTCCAGAGGAATGTTTGTCTCCTCCTCATCAGGAATGATGTTGCTCATTATTTTCCTCTGCTGAATAATATTTCAGAGCAGTTCAACCTGTAAAACCTGTTCAATCCCCTGTTAAAGAATAAAAACAAGAGTGAAAAACTAAACGGGAAGCCAAGATTCATTTTATAAAAATGGCTTTTATAAAGGTTAAAAATAAGCAGTGTGGGGAAATCTCACCATAATTAAGCAGACACATGCATGTAAATCTGATGAGAATATTTTTTCAGAATATGGAAAAATAATCATTGAAAAATGTTCAGGAACTGAGACTTGAACCAAAATCATAATAAAGTTTAAAACAATCTTGAGTTAAATAAATAATAATATAATATAATATTCTGAGTTTTTATAGTTGCTTCAATCGGGATCAAATGATCTTCAATAAAGTTCAATAAATATTAGAATATCACAAGCAGTTTTACCATATTTTATTAAAACAAATTGAATATAAAAACAGAAAAACACAATTTGTGTCATTACAGGGTTATTTTTAGTTTGCAGTTTTGTAATGGATTTATAGGTCTAATAACAGAGCGCTTTATCGTCTCGTGGTCGTGACGTCACCAATAGTGGACTGATGTCACGTGTGATGTCATCACACAGAAGCGCTGCCACAGCATCTCAACGCACCTCGAGTTCCTGAAAGGGAACTAAAAAAATGCAGTTTTTCCAATATCATGCATCAATGCACAATGTGCCTTTACGGATGAACTTCTTTAACTGTCGTGTTTGAATTCATTCATAGCTTGAAAAAGCTTTACCATGAGTGAAGAACTGTGAAGCGCTTAAGTAACATTCCTATCAAATGACCCGAGCTTCAGCAGAACAACACCTCATGGAATGAGAGAAGAGAAGAGAAGAGAAGAGAAGAGAAGAGAAAAGAAAAGAGGAGAAGAGAAGAGAAGAAGAGAAATGCGATGACAAGCCACAAAATTAGGTCCAGATTTATAGTCTGGATGATTGGACGATACACTGCAAAAAATATCCAACTTGCAAAATGTTCTTCTAAAAAATGTAAAAAGCAGCTTGAACAACGATTATTTATATTTATTATCTTGATTGTAGTAAATAATCCTCTAAATATTGCTGAGAAAGACCTTACTTAAATTCTCAAGTATTTATCCAAAACTTGTCCAAATGGAGTTATCCGAACAAACCATTTTACGTTGAACAATGTTGTACTTTTTCCCAGCATGCACTGCAGTTTGAAAAAATGGACATTGTTAAAACTGATTATTACTTTGCTTAAAATGCTGCTGCTGTTGTTCAGCTGTTCTTATGGTTCAAAGTTCATATTTTTACAGAATCACAATTATTGATCATCACCATGTTTGTGGTTTGTGCATCTCACTGCAACTTTAATATGCATTATTTTCCTAAAATAGTAAAATGTTTGTGTATTCCAAACTTCCTCAATCCATCAATTCACATGCATGTGTATTTCCAGAGCATTTTACAGTATATGTTGTTTCAAAGCAGAGATGAACCGGAAAATAAAGACACAAACAGAGTTTATTTCTGCAGTAAGTCTGTCATAAATATAAATTATTAATCAACACCAGTTCGGATATACAGCAGCAGTGCAGAAAGCAGTGATGTCATCAATCAGATCTCATCCAATAGTGTCACTGCAGTCAGATCAATAATATTGATGAATATTAAACAGCTTCAGGTTCAAGAATTAAGATTGGTAACCTTGCAGTTAGTTGTCAGATCTTTATCTACGCCACTTACAGTAAACAATAGATACAGTAAACAAACAAAAGTACAGTAAACAATCAGAATCTTGGGGATTATATTGTATTATATTATATATTGTATTTCTCTTATTTCAGAAATATGTTGACAGAATCCTCTGAAGATCTGTTTGTCACTCAAGCAAAATTACCAGTAATTCTCAACACAATCTGAAGTGCCATAATCAGTAAATACCCAATAAATACTGAGATCACAAAACTCCCACACACAATCTCTGGCACACTCAAATGCTCTGGATCAGGATGTGCAAAGATCACATTTAAACTCACTGTTCATTTCTTTTTTAAATATAGTATTACTTTATTGTTCTTCTGTGTCACCTTTCTGTTCTCCAGCGGAGCCAGACTCTGTAGATTAGAAGTTAGAATAGGATTTGTGAGGTTTGATGGAGAGGAATCCCAAGCCGGTTCTCACGGCCCTCGGCCTCATCCGAGCAACGCAACACACAGAACAAACTATTATAAACACTATAAACCCCCAATTCACAGAGAACACGGACAGTTTCTTTGACGAACTCCCCGGTTCTGGAGCCGCACGGAGGGAATCTGGGAAGAAAGCACTAATATTACATTTTTAAACTTAATTTCGTTTTTAGATTTTAAACTCAATCTTTACTGTTCTTCTGTGTTACCTTTGTGTTCTTTTGCTGAGCCAGATTCTGTAGAAGATATTAAAAGATTAATCTTTAGCTTAGCAAGACAAAAACCGAAGCTCTTGGTGTTTTAAAACCTCTCAGGTTACGTCTGTAACCATAGTTCCCTGAAGAGGGAACTCGCACTGCGTCGAACGCGAGGGGAATACCTTGATGATAGTCTCGTGAAGCACTATGTAAACAACTGATCGACCGAGTGGGAGTGACAGCCGCAAGTCGGTGACGTCACGAAGCAGGTGATAAAGGTGCACCGGAAACCTGATCTGTCACGATCTGGTTCAAAGTCAACATTGATGACGAGTGATTTAGAAGGCGCAAATTTAGGATGGGCTGCAATCCTCCATCCCTCTTGGGAACGATGAAGTAACGGCTTTAAGCCTGACTTTCTGTAAGAGGGAGGTAAATATTCTATCGCCCCTTGCCTCAACAGAGTGTCTACTTCCTGTTCCATGACCAGAGCCTGCTCAGGGTTCACCACAGTGGGTAGAACCCTGTTAAAGGAAAATAATATATATCTATATATATATATATATATATTGTGCAGGACCCAATGAGAAACATCTGGTAGGCATGAGATCAGAATTTCTAATGAGGGAAATATGATTTTTAATTTACTTTCTAATGATTTTTCTCGAGGCGGGCATCTGGTGCTTGAGTGGCAGACGCTCCAGGGCGCCTCCTCACTCTCAGCATCGCGCCTCTTATTTTTTACACACAATATATTTTGTAACCGAAGTCACTCGAACCCACTAGAGCTGCATACACATTATTTGCGGGGGAAAAACACTGTGGGTGGCTGGCTTTCTCCAAGATCTCGACATCTCAGTGTGGAGATCCAGGAAAAAAATCCCGCCGCAGGGGATGGGCTCGCGCTGGCAGGTCGAGTTTTAGTCAAATTTTTTAATTCAAATTTTAATTACTAGTTTTCTTAGGACAAACACTCCTTTCTTTCCGCCAGTAATAAACAGTGAACATGGCGTGCGAGTCACTACCTCGATTAACTCCTCATATGCTGGAGAGAATCTTCTGAATGCTGACAACATTCAACTCCTCAGAGATCGATGGTTGCAGTGTCTGTGCCTCTGCTTGATCAGATGTAACCGCCCTCAGGCTGCACGGGCACTGGATCTGCCAGGAAAGGGTTGAGATAAGGCAGTGCCCGTCTCACACCCCGCCGTCTGATCCATTTACGAACCCCAGGACCTAGATCACCGCAGAGCCTCGACTGCAGCGGGACCCGAGCTCTGGGGAGCGCGAGCCTGGAAGGACTCAGCATTGAAGACCGCAGGCGGGAGCGGAGCACCTGCAGCGGAGGCTGTCTGCAGTGATTACAGTCAGCGCTCTGAAGCGCTGTCCGAGCATGCTCTGAAATGTAGTGACACTCAAAGCTCCCGTCTCGTTTCTGGTTCACCTTTATCACCTGGTTCATGACGTCACCGACTTGCGTCTGTCACTCACAGTCGGTCAATCGATCGTTCGATGGTTTACATAAGTGCTTCATGAGATATCGTCCAAGTATTCCTCAAAGCATTCGACGCAGCGTGAGATCCTTGAAGGGAAATGATATTTCTAAGCCTCCACTGAGTTTCTCTCACCTGTGACTGTCACTGTGATCAAGACTTTATTAAAGTCCAGAACTCTGTATGTTCCCGCGTCAGTGTCGTTAAACTCTTTAATGATCAGAGAATCATCGCTGACGGTCAGCCGATCACTGATGACCTTGTAACCTTCCCGTGGATCTCTGGTGACCCCGTGACCTTCCCGTGGACCTCTGGTGACCCCGTGACCTTCCCGTGGACCTCTGGTGACCCCGTGACCTTCCGGTTGACCACTGATGACCCCATGACCTCTCGTCCACACCTTCTTCCACTCTGAGCTGTTTCTCCTCTGATGCTCCACTGTATCAGCATTGATCAACAGAACATCCAGCTTCAGTTCATCTCCTGCTTTCACAGAAATCTCATCTGAGAGAAACAGAGAGACATTCATCATTAAATATTACAGTGATATGAATTATTCAAAGCCAAAAACACACATCAATCAAAATCAGCCACTGAAAAGCCTCTATCAGTATGAACTAATCAGGATATTGGATGTTGATGTGTGTCACTGTTAATGTCTTTGCCGTTACACTGATAACGTTATTAAACCCGTTGATCAGTTCTGATTTACCGTGAATATGAAGCTGGTATTCTGTGGTTAGCGGCTCCAGTTCTTCCTGATTATTAATATAATAAACGCTCAGGATGTATTTCCCAGCGTCCCTGAAGATCAGATCCTTGATGACAACGTGACATGGTCCTTCTTTATTCACTCGCCAATTTTTAATCCTACATTCCTCATTCTCACAGAGAAGAGTGATTCTTGAAAACCTGCTCAAAACAATGAGAAAAATCTCTCTGTCAGGAACGTCACACGGCAGAATGACGCTTCCTCCCTTTATTCCCTGTTTTCCTCTCGCAGGTTTAGTGGCAGTTTCTGTGAATAAAGACGAACACATTAACAACTAGTATTGTTATTTTAGTAATCTGGGTTTTCTTTTGCCAAAGATGTTTCACAATCATCACATTTCCAAGTGGATTCTGTGATTGTGAACTGATGTTGGAGTTTCTCTAATATTTAACATCAGAACTGAATTTCTCGGTGTGATAGATAGGCAGAAGTTGATACTGACCGCAAAGACTGACAAAGCAAAGCAGCAGCAGCAGATTCACAAACCTGAGGAACCAGAAGAGCAGCTTTATGTCACAGATACACACAGCAAACACATTTACACACCATAAAACACTACCTAATATCACACACTGAATATTAAACATGTGTGGATCTGACATGATAAACATGAACAATCAGAAACAACAAACTATCATCTGAATCTGAGTAATCCTGATTAAATTATCAAACAACAGGCTTTAGAAACTCAATCCCAATCTAATAATTATGTTAATAACCCACTAATAAAAACCATCATAATCATCATCATAATCATTATAATGGACCCATTCAGCAAATGTTCCACATCATTAACTGGATTAGTTTTACACACAGAGAAACACAACTATACACTGTAATAACACAAACACACACCGACCAGACTTATATTTAAAAAAAACTTACATGATAAAACTTCAGCTTGAGTCTTTGATCATCAGGCGTCTAAACTTTGTAACTTTACATCTGAGCAAGATTTGAATAAACACAAAGACAAAAGTCTCCCCAGCTTGAGTTTCCAGAAACACAACATTCGGCTCCTCCTACCAGAGGAGTGTCATGATGGATCATCATTCCTGCGTGTCATTCATGTCAGCTGGTTAAACTGTTGGATTTTTAAGATTTACGGGATATCATAATTACTATGATTTTCTGAATTATTTATTGAATAATTTGCATATTCAATATTAAACTTAATATTCTACTTGTTATTTTGGTTGAACGGTTTGTTTTACTGGATTTGGATCATGTGATTTTGTGAAGCGGTGAATTCTGATTGGGTCTGAAATCGCACAGCTACCACACATCCCTATTTATTGAAGAATAATATTTAAATAAACAACAATAGTCATTATAAAGGTATAAGAAGTTTGTCCAAAAGGAAATAAACAGTTCAGTCAAAATTACAAAAGTTATAGAAGGCCTATAGGATTTAATTTTAAGTCAAACTGTAGTCTCACAGCATTATTGAGTGTTGACATCAATTCTTCTGAAACAGGAAGTCGGGGCTGGGCATATCAATAAGCCCCTCCCCTTTTAAACAACCAATAGCGTTACGTTTCTGGATCTGCGGCGGTTCACTGACACTAACGTCAATCCAGACTTCATTCCCCCAATCAAAGATATTCCCACTGTCTGAATCGCTCTATATAGTGACTATGAGCCGTTCATCGATGTAGAAAACAGTGTGTGAACAAGTGACGGATTTCAGCTGCAGCCTCTGTTTTTAATGAAGGGGGCGGAGCTTCAGATTCTAGAGAGCGTCTGATTGGACAGAAAATCTGATGAGATGCTGAAGTGCAGATGATGTCATCAAAATCGTTGATCTGTATTGACGGAAGTGAGAGACTGCATCCCAATATTCTGGCTCCAAACTTCGAAAATCTAGCAGAAATAATAGACAATTCAGGGACTTTGACTCTTTTCAACATGCTATGCTTTGGGACACACTTATTATGGGTTGAATTATTAGATGGACAGTATGGACATTGGGACGCCTGGTCAGACAGTTTTAAACGCTTGTTTCTTCTAAATGTGAATTTTGTCATTTAAAACTCTTAAAACCACATTCCATGACACAACAACAGTGGTTTTTGTAAAATTATGCTGTTCTTGCTCGTCCACCATGACACTGTGAGAAATGTTGTCAGCGGACTGAAACAAAAGGAGAAACAGTTCAGCCAATCAGAAAATGTTATTTTAATTTGTGTGGTTAGAGTGTTGTACTTTTAGTGTCAACAATATTTGGTTTCTTTATATTTTGTGGTTTTACTGTTTTACTTGCATCATTTTTACTTGCGTCCGGAAATCAGTATTCTCCTCGCAACACATTAAATCAAGTTTTATATGCCAAAGAAGAGCCAAAATTTAGCTTTAAATTTAGCTTTGATGATAGGCTCTCTGGATATGAAAGAAAGTGTGAAATGAATGAAACGTGAGCGTGGTAGTCGTGGTCAAGAACAGCAAGGACAGGTGATGATCCAATGAGAAAGTTTATTTCTTGCAACAACAAAAAAAGCACAATATAAAGAGGCAGACATAACAAAAGTCATTTCCAAAAAAATTCCACTCAAATACTTAAGATGGGAGTTAAAATATAAATGAATCCCCAAAGCATAATGATCCAGTAAGGTCAGCCGGTCATGATGTTATTATGGCTGAACAGCTGAACTCTGATACTTTTAGCACTGCTGAATTCACTCATTTACCCGCAACCAGACAGAAATATCAAATACTTTCCCCAAATAAATCCCAAACAACAGTCATGTTTAAGACTAAAACATGCACTATCATACCTAACATAATACAATCAACTACTAAAAGCATAATATAAGAAACTTCTCCAACAAACAAAACGAGAAGATAAAATGAACGAAATGAAATTAAAAGATCCTCTGTCATGAAGAGGCAGATGAACACAAGAGCAGTGCCGGCCCGAAGGGTTGTGGGGCCCTAGGCGAGATAAAAAAATTGAGCCCACTGGTGTAAAAACAGCGAGAAGAGAGCACAAAAAATACAATTTCAATATTTAAGTGTATACATTTTTATTACCTGTAACAAACTCATGTGTAAAAATATTTAATCAGATTTAAACAAGTTTGCAAGTACTGCAAAGTATTGTAAAATATTGTAAATGAAAGTGCAAGTGTGTTTGAGAAACACAAATAATTTAAATATTATAAAAATAAAGGATACATAAACAAAATAAAATAAAATAAATTCTATATTTAAAAAAAATATATATATATATATAATAAATATATATAATAGATTCTCAGGTTATATGAACTTGACCCGCTGTATACCATACCGCAATCAGTTATGGCTGAGAGGTTATGGCGACGAACTACAGATCCATTGGGGTTTCTCCGCGCAGGTTCGAATCCTGCCGACAACAACAATTGTGCAAGTTAATTACCTTTTTTCGGAGGGTTTGGAACGGATTAGCCATTTTACATGTAAAATGTGTTCCAAGATACGAAAAACTCTTTATACGAAGTCCGCCTCGGAACGGATTAATTTCGTATCTCGAGGTACCACTGTACGTCGATCAAAATAGCAACCAGACTTTTGACGTTATATAACTTTAGACTTATTTAAGACACTTTCTCGAGTATATATCGAAAGGAATTTACAGAGATATGTGGCTAAGTGGAATATGTGGAATCTGTACTAGGAATACGTTACGACATTCTAGTTCATCCAATAGCCTATTGCGGGAGGTGTAATGCTAAATAGAGTGTGGTGCTGCTGTGTATGTTTCTAATCTTTTTTCCGCTTTTATTTAGACAGTTTTTTAATTATTATTATTATCGTTTTCAGCTATTTGTCATGTATGAATTATTCAGAGATATTCTTTTAATAAAATATATTTTATATTTTGCTCACCGTCATTGTGAATTGTATCGTGTTTAATCGGGTCTGTGCATTACAAAAGTGTAGCAATTGACACATAACCACTCCTACTATATGTGGACATTTGAAAAATTAAAACAACTGAAAATGCGTGACATCATGTGCGGGTCGCGGGGCCCCCAAATCAAAGAGGGGCCCCAGGCGACCGCCTGTATCGCCTGTTGGACGGGCCGGCTCTGCACAAGAGAAACACAATGCAAAGTTTCAGACGTTGAGAAAGGAGGGACTAAAGGAAAGTGAAAGCATTGCATTTTTTTCATATATAGACTTTTTTCTCCCCTGAACTGTAAACCTTGTTACAGATATTTATTACCAGCCTGAGCTGTAGAAATATTCTGACAGAATCCTCTGATCTGAGGGCAGGTTAGAAGTATCCAGTGACATGTTTCGTCGGGACGTCGGTGCAGAGATTGAGATCGGGTCTGGATCTCTTGTCCTCTCTGTTTCGTCGGGACATCGGTGCAGAGATTGAGATCGGGTCTGGATCTCTGGTCCTCTCTGTTTCGTCGGGACGTCGGTGCAGAGATTGAGATCGGGTCTGGATCTCTTGTCCTCTCTGTTTCGTCGGGACGTCGGTGCAGAGATTGAGATCGGGTCTGGATCTCTTGTCCTCTCTGTTTCGTCGGGACGTCGGTGCAGAGATTGAGATCGGGTCTGGATCTCTTGTCCTCTCTGTTTCGTCGGGACGTCGGTGCAGAGATTGAGATCGGGTCTGGATCTCTTGTCCTCTCTGTTTCGTCGGGACGTCGGTGCAGAGATTGAGATCGGGTCTGGATCTCTTGTCCTCTCTGTTTCGTCGGGACATCGGTGCAGAGATTGAGATCGGGTCTGGATCTCTTGTCCTCTCTGTTACGTCGGGACGTCGGTGCAGAGATTGAGATCGGGTCTGGATCTCTTGTCCTCTCTGTTTCGTCGGGACGTCGGTGCAGAGATTGCGATCGGGTCTGGATCTCTTGTCCTCTCTGTTTCGTCGGGACATCGGTGCAGAGATTGAGATCGGGTCTGGATCTCTTGTCCTCTCTGTTTCGTCGGGACGTCGGTGCAGAGATTGAGATCGGGTCTGGATCTCTGGTCCTCTCTGTTTCGTCGGGACGTCGGTGCAGAGATTGAGATCGGGTCTGGATCTCTTGTCCTCTCTGTTTCGTCGGGACATCGGTGCAGAGATTGAGATCGGGTCTGGATCTCTTGTCCTCTCTGTTTCGTCGGGACGTCGGTGCAGAGATTGAGATCGGGTCTGGATCTCTTGTCCTCTCTGTTTCGTCGGGACATCGGTGCAGAGATTGAGATCGGGTCTGGATCTCTTGTCCTCTCTGTTACGTCGGGACGTCGGTGCAGAGATTGAGATCGGGTCTGGATCTCTTGTCCTCTCTGTTTCGTCGGGACGTCGGTGCAGAGATTGCGATCGGGTCTGGATCTCTTGTCCTCTCTGTTTCGTCGGGACATCGGTGCAGAGATTGAGATCGGGTCTGGATCTCTTGTCCTCTCTGTTTCGTCGGGACGTCGGTGCAGAGATTGCGATCGGGTCTGGATCTCTTGTCCTCTCTGTTACGTCGGGACGTCGGTGCAGAGATTGAGATCGGGTCTGGATCTCTTGTCCTCTCTGTTTCGTCGGGACGTCGGTGCAGAGATTGCGATCGGGTCTGGATCTCTTGTCCTCTCTGTTACGTCGGGACGTCGGTGCAGAGATTGAGATCGGGTCTGGATCTCTTGTCCTCTCTGTTACGTCGGGACATCGGTGCAGAGATTGAGATCGGGTCTGGATCTCTTGTCCTCTCTGTTACGTCGGGACGTCGGTGCAGAGATTGAGATCGGGTCTGGATCTCTTGTCCTCTCTGTTACGTCGGGACATCGGTGCAGAGATTGCGATCGGGTCTGGATCTCTTGTCCTCTCTGTTACGTCGGGACATCGGTGCAGAGATTGCGATCGGGTCTGGATCTCTTGTCCTCTCTGTTACGTCGGGACATCGGTGCAGAGATTGCGATCGGGTCTGGATCTCTTGTCCTCTATTTCATCAGGACATCAGTGCAGAGATTGTGATCATCCCAGGTCTCCTGTCCTCTCTCTTTCATCGAGACAATATCGTAGATCCTGTGATCAGAGCTCCTGTTCTGATATTTGCATTTCCAGATGGCAATTATGACCAGAGCCAGAACCACCAGAGCTCCAGTCACAGACAGAACAATAATCCAAGGCTTTACAGCTGGAAAAGGGAATGTGGGAAGAGAACAGTTTTTAAATATTTTCTTTTTAAACTCACTGCTCAGAGTTTGTGAATCTCTCAGTGTCTCTTGTTCTACCTACTCTGTCGTTCAGGGTCATCTTTCCTCTGATCCAAGTCTGGTCCTGTTCTAGATTCTGTGAAGGAGATTTAAAGGTTAGTTTAGCATGAACTTGTGTTTTAAATCACTAAAGCTCAACTATCCAAATGCTAAAATCTCTCTCTGTGTGTCTTTCAGCTGCTCGCTGTTAATGGTTTCCACAGCAGAATTATCCATGCATCTGTTTAGCATTGGTTTTACGCCAGATATACATGATCCAACCCAACTCATGAAAACCCAGTTCTGATTAACACTAAATGTTTAAAAAAAGGATATATTTCTAATCCTCCACTGAGTTTCTCTCACCTGTGACTGTCACTGTGATCAAGACTTCATTATTAGAGTCCAGAACTCTGTATGTTCCAGCGTCAGTGTCGTTAAAATGTAAAATGGTCAGGTTCCCATTATGATCAGTCAGTTGATCACTGATGACCCCGTGACCTCTCGTCCACACCTCCATCCACTCTGAGCTGCTTCTGCTCTGATGCTCCACTTTATTAGTATAAAACATCAGAACATCCAACTTCAGTTCATCACCTGCTTTCACAGAAATCTCATCTGAGAGAAACAGAAAGATATTCATCATTATTATAATGTGTCAATCACTCAAGGCCAGAAATGAAGGGATTAAAGGGACCAAAACTAATAATTTAAATATCAGCCACTGAAAATTCACTATTGGAGAGGATTAATCTGAATATTAGGTGGGATGTGTGACATTTAATGTTGTTGCTGATCACAGGCCCTTCACACAATACTGACATTATTACATCATTAATGTTGTTAGGAAATCCAATAATCAGTTCTGCATTTACCCTGAATGTGAAGCTGGTATTCTCTGGATTGTAACTCCTGCTCTTCATGATCATTGATGTAATAAACTCTCATGATGCATTTCCCGGCGTCCCTGAAGATCAGATCCTCGATGACGACGTTACATGATCCTTCTTTAATCACTCGGCCATTTTCCCTCTTACATTGTTCATTCTGACAAGAAAGGATCTTTTTTGTAAACCTGCTCAAAACAATGAGAGAAATCTCTCTGTCCTCAATTTCACACGGCAGAGTGACACTTCCTCCCTTTATTCCCTTCATTCTTGTCACAGGTTTACTGGCGGTTCCTGCAAATACATTAGAATAAAATGCATTCAATACAAAGAATAAATACTGGAAAATTAATGTGTTTTGGTTTATTAATGCAAGTGGATTCAGTGACTGTGAACTGATGATGGAGTTTCTTCAATATTCAGCATCAGAAATGCCTTTAGAGAGGAAGATTTCTGGTTTTGTTTATCATGAACAATAAACAATCTGTTAAAACTCTATTAAAATCTATTACTGTTAAAAATGTCTGATTTTCTTGCAGCTCAAATGGCGAGAAGTGTTGAAGGATCATGAAGAATCATGTTCGTCTCTGAGTTCAGATCTTAAACTCACTGAAAGTTTTTGTTCTGGAGGAAACTGTACAGAGCGCTGGACTTGCACTGATGATACAAGATCAGACCAGAAACTGATGAAGAAAATAACGGTTCAGATATAAATAAAGTGTCGTTTCTCTTTGGCCTTCGAAAGCTAAAAAACGAATGAACTGAATAAAAGAAAGTCTGAATGTATCAGTGATTTCATGGTGTGTGAAACTATCCTGAATAACACATCAGAATAACTCTAGAATAATTCTACCTGGAACTGAAGACCAGAAATGAAGAGAAATGATACTGACCGATATTATTGATGAAGTAAAACAGCAGCAGAAGATTCAAGAATCTGAACCTGATGAGAAACAGAAGAGCTGCTTTATGTGGATAATAATCACACACACATTTACACACATAAAACACTGAAAAATATTAATAAACACTTTCATTCTGTCTGAATATTAAACACATGTGGATCTGACATGATAAACACGAACAATCAGAAACAACAAACTATCATCTGAATCTGGAAATGATCAAACTCAAACAACAGGCTTTAAAACTCACTAACAATCTAATAATTATATTAATAACTCCACTAATAAAAACTATTATAATCATCATTATAATCACACATTCAGCAAAAAAACATATCGACTCACTTCCTCTTCACTAGCAGGATTATAATTTTCCCTCAAACAGAAACACAAATATATACTATAATTACAACACAAAACACATTTATATGTATTTATATTCAAAAACATGAAAACTTACATGTTGAAAGTTCAGCTTGAGTCTCTTCAGATGTCGAAACTAATCTTTAGCGTGATTGTTAGCTTATTGTTTCGCAACTAGAAACAAAAGCGAAAGTAAGTACTTGACGTCACCAGTTCTCGATCAAACATTGTCTCGGCATCTGGCGGGAAGCACCAATGACAGCACGCCTCTCAGACAACAGACCAATCACGACAGCGATGCAGGAGTCCCGCCTTCATCAGCCTATCAGATCAATCACCTCACAACCTTTTGTGGAGGGCTTTTATCAACGAGAAAAAATAAAGAAATATATATCAGGGCCCTCTAAAGTTTACATTTCTGCAATAAACCAAGTAATATTCTTCCACTTCTTAATTTTAACATTCTCAAAGAATTAAAAAGTATGGATTGAATGGTTTATTTTCATTCATTTATTAATTATCTCTAATTTATTGAAAGCAGAAAATGTAGAGATACGTTTTAATTCGCTAAAGAGTTGAACCTGTATTTGTATTATTTTTATTTATTTGTTTTGGTTGCATTTTTTCTCTCTTTTTTTAAACGATATATTTATGTATAGGTTTTATCTTCTTCTTTTTCCCTCATTCCTTACTTATCTTGAATTTGGATGTCTTGTTATAATTATATGTGTCTATGTCATGTCCTAATTTAATAATTTAATTAATTAATTGAAACAGTTCCTGGTCACTTCCTGGAAAACAGGGTGAAATTCTTACATTCAGGCGTCAAAACTTTATTAATTTCATCATTCTCATATGAGCGCAAAGTTTCTCTTGAACACCCAAACTTTTATTTTGAAGAACGGCCTGTTTCCGGTTTCTCGTGCATCACGTGATCGACTCGCGTCACATGACTGATTGAAACCACAACACAGCAGAAATGCCACTTCTTCATTCCGCGTTTGTGTAAAACATGTCGACGTTTAATGCGAAGTTTATAATTTTTGCGCTGTTTGTCTTGTTTGGCGCTGCGCGGGGATTCCTGGGACATGGAGATCAGTTTCGACGGAAGGTAGCAGTAATGCAGATAAAACAGAAACAATGAAACAAACTTCATACCGGAACAACAACAAAAACCATTAAAACCTGCAAATGTGTTCATGATAGACACAGATCAAGAGAAATACTGTTTTTTAGGCAGTTATTGTTGTGTTTTCAACATACAGGAACACATTAGTGATTTTGTAACACTTTTTTTTAAAGTGTTGTAACATGTAATGATTATAAATGATGCATAATTACATTCAGTTAATCTTTAATCAACCCTAATCCTGTAGTGAGTGCACGTAGTTCATCATTATTACTACTGACGTTAATATATACTGTATATCTATATATATATATATATATAGATATATACATAGAGAGAGAGAGAGAGATACACTGTAACACAAACTCCTTAAAACACAGTGTAACCGTTTAAAGGCTCTCCGAAATGTTATTGATCTGGATGACTGACCCTCTGTGATGTTTCTGTGACCTCTGATGACCTCAGGTGTCTCTGGAGCTGAACCCCGGGCTGAAGCCGCCCTCGTCTCTCCCTGCTGGAGTGGCTGTGGTTCACGCGCGGGGTCTGGGGCCCAACGACACGCTTCACCTGCTGCTGTGCAACCTGGGGGCCCCGGCGCTGCTGCTGGCGCACAGTAACAACACTGAGTCCCGCCTGCGGGTGGACTGGCCCGCGTTCATCAACCGCAGTTCCCCCGGCAGCCTGAGGGTGGAGCCGGAGAGCAGCGTGACCTACAGCGCCGCGCTCGTGTTCACCAGGGTGCGTTCGCTCAGGGGTCAGGGGTCATCGCACACATGACCAGCCCAATTGACCAGCGGGATTGTTTTCAGTTTTGGTTGAACTAACTCTTTAACAAACGCAGTGAAATGATAAATAAGTGCCGTTTGTTCTCAGCTGTGGGAGTACGATGACGTGAACAACACGGCCGACCTGCAGCAGGCGGCGGACTCCAGCTTCTTCCCTCCGTACGAGCTGCAGGACTTCACCTGGACGAGTCTGAACGCCAGCGGGAACCAGTCGGACCCCGTGGTCACGCTGTGCGGCGGAGAGAAGAGCGAGAGCTTCGCCAACGGCTCCCTGTGTCTGCAGGTGAGCAGCGCCCGCGCCCGTGCCCGGTGCCAGCGGCGGGCGAGAGCAGACGAGTGACGTGTGTTTCTCTCAGTTCTCAGCGTTCGGGTCGGCGGGGCGAGAGCAAGCCTGGCCGAGTCTCCTGCACAACGCCAACTCCTCGCAGCTGCGCGTCTGGATGCACGGGGTCGCGCCGCGGGGAAACTCCTCCAGGTTCGCTCTGGAGTTTCAGTCGGCCGGCGACTCCGGGTTCGAGGGGAGGGTGGATGTTCGCAGCTCCATCGACGACGAATACACTCCCTCCATCTTCAAGGTCTGAAACATGAAGGCCTTTAAATGATGAATCTGCTGTCACTCAATCTCGTCTGACGATCAGGTTTATTAGTTCATCTGTCAATCATCATTGCTTTATGATTTAAAACCACAGAGATCATCATAAACTGAGCATTTAAATATATTACTAACATACTGATATTTATCAGTATATATATTATTTACATCACAAACATCAGAATTTTACATAAATATCAGAACATTTTAACTATTTCAGACTATATGAGTCATAAACGCCTGATGGATCAAATATGATACAAAATATATTAGACTTATTTTTAGATTTTTTTTTGGTTTAAAAAACTCTTCCATTTCAAACACTTTTTCATAAGAGTTAAAATCATCATTAAAGGGAAGTTAATCTCATCTTTTCTCCTCTATCGTTCTGTATATCTGAGTAATCGCTTCACAAACAAGAACAGATGTGGGCGGGGCTTGATTGTGATTGGATGGTTGTGGTCTGCTGTTGGTGGATCTCCTGTGATTGACAGGTCATCGCCCCGCCCTCATCATCAGAGATGCTGTTACTCTCACTCGTTATGAACCCGGTGCTGACGATCAGTGTGTTGTGTTGTGTGTTGTGTTGTGTGTGTTGTGTTGTGTTGTGTGTGTCAGGTGTTTGAGTGGGTGTCGCTGCCGCTGAACTCCAGCAGTGTGTGGGGTTTCTCGCAGTGGAAGCCCGTGGCGTACCGGAAGCCGTCGCCCGCGTTCGAAGACGCCACGCCCTGCAAACACTCGCCGCTGATGCCCGTGAGCAGCATCCCCCCCTCCGCTCTCATCCGGGCTTATTTCGGGGAGCATCCGCTCGTCCAGGGGCTCAACATCAGCTTCGGCATCGACAAAGACCCCGTGTTTTACAGCGACAGCAGGTTCATCAGCTGGTGAGTCTCCAAACACGGTTTTCACCTCTTTACCTTCTCTTGCTGATTACTGTCTGTTACGGAATAATCACATGCTTAAAAAGTTATAAATATTTCAGTATTAAATACATATTAAGCTATTTTATGGATTGTAATTCTATAAAAATTAATTACTTTTGAATTTGTTAAAATACCAGGCATTAAATAAATACTAAAGTATTTTATCAATTGTAACTTTGCATTGGTTCATCATTTACTTGTTCACTCATACTTGTCGATTTTAGGAATATTAAAATAAAATAAAAAGTCAGTAGTTTAAAAAAATTTTTTTGAATACACAAATATTAAAATAAGTTATAATAATGAATATACAATTAATATATATATTTTTTTCTCATACTTTCCCATTAGTATCTGTTAATACATTTTAAAATATTAAAACAATATTTCAAGTTTGAATTTTAATATTTGAATTGAAAATATATAAAAAAACTACATATAAAATTATTTTATTGATTATAATTTTTTATTGGTTCTTTTTTGGTTCATCATTTACTTTTTTTTTTTACTTGCTGATTACTGTCTGTTAGAAAATCTAAAGTATTTTTTAATTTTTCTTGTTTATTTATTTTTATATTTAATTACTTAAAAACACTACATATAAAATTATCGCATGAATCTCAGATTGTAGTTTAATTGTGATCAACAACAAAGCACATATTTCTACTACATACAGTTTTAACCTTTGCTAGTGTGCAGTTTGTGTGCAGTTTGTTTGCGTTGGGTGAAATGCATCTGTTCCAGTTTCAATGCTTTATGAGTGAAGTTGGACTTCCCCTGTCCGTCAAACAGATAATCCCGCCCCCAAACACACGTGATTGGTTGATTCAGCCGCTCAGATCAATGTTCTGAAGGAATCAATGACTGAATGATAGTGACTCATTGTTACTCATGTTTAGTTTGCCTGACCTCTGACCTCTCTCTGTGTCAGGACTGTGTTGATGGGCATAGGTGAACCTCCGGCGGATTCCTTCTCCGCGTTAATCATTATCATCATAGCCGTTGGACTTGGCACTCCGCTGGCCATCATCATCGTGGGAGGAGTGTTTGTTTGTGTGCGCAAGAGGATGACGCAATCCTCGGGCTACGAGCCAATCAACTGAGACGTATGTTCAAGCCCCGCCCCCAACGATGAGGTCACTGACCCCTGATTGGACGATGATCACACATGCGTTACTGATGCTTCTGAATGTGCCTGAACATTTGCACTGACAAACTCTCTGGATTTAGACGTGTTACATATTACGTTTCTTACATCTTTATACTTAAAGCTGATTGGCCAGTAAATTACACAATTCAAGTGGTTTTATCCAGTTTTTACAGTCTTTTTTAAGAATGCCCCTCGTTTGTTCTGCGAATAATAATAATAATCCTGCTTGCATAATCAGTTCTGAGTTAAAAGCATGTGTTTTGACCAAATCTTACTCTATTGAGGTTCTCAGGGATTGTGCTTCAGTAGGATCAGTGTTTTTCAGTGCTTTAAGAGAATTGAGCTGGTTTGTTGTAAATTGCATTTTGTACACATTGATTTAAACTCACTGAAACAATCTTTAGTTGTTGCCGCTAGTGATTAATAAAACTGTAGATATGGATTGAAAGCTGCATTTGTTTTCTCTGTACGAGCTGCTCCTCACACACTGACGGCCGGGGCTTTTCCCTGCGGATCCGGGATGTTTCACACACACACACACACACCTGACCACTGAAATCAACTTCTGCAGCATTTATTCATAATCAATCTACAAACATGGAAACATCAGATTCCAGAGACAAACACTGAGAAATTTAACTAAATAATACATTGAGAAATATCATAAACATGAGGAATTTGCCACAAATCAACCATTATAATCGTAGCATGACAAAAACAACAAACTAAAACACTTTATTATCCAACATATCCGGCTTTCAAATGAGAAATCATGCATGTCTGAAACATTACATCAAAACAAGTCTATTATTTTTACATTACAGTAATGAGAATGAAGTTATTAAACAATAATGAACATTAAGGGGGGGGGGGAATATGTTTAATTCTAATTAAAATAAGAAAATCTTCACTTTCTAAAAGCACAATATACTTGTTAACACTTTAAGCCGTAATGTGTAACGCATTATAAAGACATTCATTATACGTTATAATGCATTTTAATAATCGTTAAAATGCATTAGATTATTGCAGATTCCTTGTTACGTCTGAACTTGTTTTAATGCATTCATTACACATCCATGAATAGATACGTGATTACGATTACTCATGAGATAATAATGCATTAAAAACATTACACACAAAGGCTTTCAGTGTATTTTGCGTCTTTCTTTTGATTGAATGCGAGTCAGAAAGGTGAGATTCACTGTATTGAGGTCAGACGCTGAACGACCACGAGTGTGTCCAGCAGTTCAACTGCTTAATCCTCGGGACGCAGATCGAGTTTCATTCCCTGATCGTCTGTTTCTCCGTGCGAGCGATGATTCTCCCACAGGCTTTTATTCTGCATTATTTAACTGTCTGTGCGGACGGATGATTGTGAAAGGTGAGCATGTGTTGGTTCACCCCCACCATCTTTGTTTAGGGGGCGGGGCTGTGGTGGGCGGAGCCACGTCAAACACCGCCTCCGGTCCGCCCACGGAGCCGATGAAGTACAGGTTTGCTGCCAGCAGGACGAGCAGCGGCAGGAAGGAGAGCGTGAACCCCAGCGCTCGAACGCTGCTGCCCAACGCCACACACACCCAGTAGATCAGCCTGAGGATCAGCCAATCACACAGCAGCTTAACCAGCAGCAAAACACACACCTGAACGCACTTTACGTCAGAATGACTTTCTTTAAAGTGTTAAAAGTAACTGTTTTCTAAGTAAGAAACGCATAACATTTCTATTTATCTACTTATAAAAACAGCTGGAAATCTCTCCCGGATTCAATGTGACATAATTAGTAATGCGAGATTTAGAGCCTCGCAATAATGTTACAATTTAAATGTGAAACAATATTCCAGTAATGATACATTTTAAACGAAACAATGTTCCAATTATGTTACGATTTAAACGTAACAATAATGATACAATTTAAACGTAACAATATTCCAATTATGTTACATTTGAAACGTATCAATGTTCCAGTAATGTTACATTTGAAACGTAACAATGTTCCAGTAATGTTACATTTGAAACGAAACAATTTTCCAGTAATGTTACATTTTAAACGAAACAATGTTCCAATTATGTTACGATTTAAACGTAACAATAATGATACAATTTAAACGTAACAATGTTCCAGTAATGTTACATTTGAAACGTAACAATGTTCCAGTAATGTTACATTTGAAACGTAACAATGTTCCAGTAATGTTACATTTTAAACGAAACAATGTTCCAATTATGTTACGATTTAAACGTAACAATGTTCCAATTATGTTACGATTTAAACGTAACAATAGTGATACAATTTAAACGTAACAATGTTCCAGTAATGTTACATTTGAAACGTAACATTGTTCCAGTAATGTTACATTTTAAACGTAACAATGTTCCAGTAATATTACATTTTAAACGTAACAATGTTCCAATTATGTTACGATTTAAACGTAACAATAATGATACAATTTAAACGTAACAATATTCCAATTATGTTACATTTGAAACGTAACAATGTTCCAGTAATATTACATTTTAAACGTAACAATGTTCCAATTATGTTACGATTTAAACGTAACAATAATGATACAATTTAAACGTAACAATATTCCAATTATGTTACATTTGAAACGTAACAATGTTCCAGTAATATTACATTTTAAACGTAACAATGTTCCAATTATGTTACGATTTAAACGTAACAATAATGATACAATTTAAACGTAACAATATTCCAGTAATGTTACATTTTAAAGTCTTAAAAGTAACTATCCCCAACACGCACCTGCCGATCACGAAGATGATGGAGAGCAGCGGCACGAGTTTGAGCATTTCCTGTTGGGAGTACGTTGCCATGACAGCGAGCTGCAGGAAGTAGAGCAGGAAGAGGTGGAGAGAGTCTCGGACGTAGTGGCCGTGAACGGCGACCTCACGATTCTCCCACGTCCCCTCGAACAGAGGCTTCAGTGTCCCAAACCTCAGACGGGACACACCCTGAACCAGCACACCTACAACAGAGAGAGAGAGGCGTCACACAGCGCTCGTTTGATCGTCCTAGTCAAAGAATCATGAACAATGAACAGTATCGGTTTCCACACAAACATGAAACTGTTTCAACATCCATAACAACCATAAATGTTTGCTGAGCATTAAATCATCATGTTAGAATAATTTGTGAAGATCATGTGACACTGAAGACTGGAGTAATGAGGCTGAAAATACACCTTTAATCACAGGAATAAATGACACTTTACTATATATTCACATAGAAAACAGCTGTTTTACACTGATATAATATTACACTGTTTTACTGTATTTATCATCTAATAAATTCAGCTTTAATCACAGGAATAAATGACACTTTACTATATATTCACATAGAAAACAGCTGTTTTACACTGATATAATATTACACTGTTTTACTGTATTTATCATCTAATAAATTCAGCTTTAATCACAGGAATAAATGACACTTTACTATATATTCACATAGAAAACAGCTGTTTTACACTGATATAATATTACACTGTTTTACTGTATTTATCATCTAATAAATTCAGCTTTAATCACAGGAATAAATGACACTTTACTATATATTCACATATAAAACAGCTGTTTTACACTGATATAATATTACACTGTTTTACTGTATTTATCATCTAATAAATTCAGCTTTAATCACAGGAATAAATGACACTTTACTATATATTCACACAGAAAACAGCTGTTTTACACTGATATAATATTACACTGTTTTACTGTATTTATCATCTAATAAATTCAGCTTTAATCACAGGAATAAATGACACTTTACTATATATTCACATAGAAAACAGCTGTTTTACACTGATATAATATTACACTGTTTTACTGCGTTTATCATCTAATAAATTCAGCTTTAATCACAGGAATAAATGACACTTTTCTATATATTCACATAGAAAACAGCTGTTTTACACTGATATAATATTACACTGTTTTACTGTATGTTTCTCACCCAGTACGATGGGAATGCAGGCGAAGAAAGCGCAGCGCAGTGTGTAGATCAGCCTGAGGGGGGTGCTGTCGAGGGGCGGGGCATCGAAGGGGAGGAGCTTGTAGCCGGCCCATGTCAGTAACGGGAACATGACGGCGGCGGCCGTTACACACACACACAACCGCACAACCTCCACACAGTGGCCACCTGAGACACACACACACTTAATCAGATCGTTCTTTACAGAAACAATCCTGAGATCTTCAGCTGAACGCTATTACGCAATAATGTATCCCACAATGCAATGCACTCCACTTGACCCAGGGTTATTGTCGTTAACTAAAACCATAAAACACGTGAAATAAAATATTACTTGAAATATATTAGAATTGAAATAATATAAAAATATTTTTAAAAAAGTTACTTGAAATAAAATAAAAGGAATCAATATAATTTTTTTTTTTAAGTTTTTGAAAAAAAATAGTTGCCTGAAATAACTGAAATTAAAAATTAAATTGAAACAAAAACTAATAAAAATGTCAAAACAAAAGAAATTACTAAGACTAATGGAAAATATAAAACTAATATGAATAAAAAGTATAATAATCTTTCAATGACACTAAAACACTTTTCAGCTTCAATATAGTAAATAAACAATCATGATTTTTAACAGTTAAATCTCATTTCATCAGACAGAGAAAAAAAAAGTTAAAACTTAATAAATAATTAATAAATAATTAATATACTTAGAAATGACTGTATTTATGTAATAATCCAATGCAACAATTATTTATGTACTTAAATTATGTGAACGTCTTACTGTTGCATTTATTTTAAGTCTAATATAGAGTATATAGAGCACAATTACTTTAATTAACTGATTAACACACACTGAACTCTGCCGGATGTTTGGAAACAGGAGTGTGAGTTCAGTGATGACTGCGGTCTGTGTTTGAGAGGATCCCGCTGATCTCGGATCTTTACCTCGGGGTTTGTCGATGCGGTCGATCCAGGCGGGATGGACGTGAGCCGGAGGGATGGAGGGGAACTTCTGCACGTACAGGGGAATCTTCTGCTCGATCTGCTGCTCCTCCCGTCCCGTCGGCTGCACGATCATCACGTTCGGCGTGAACGCCTGCGCCGCTTTCTCGCTCACTCCATCCTCTTCATCCTCTTCATCCTCTTCTTCCTCATCGTCGGCATCGTTCTCCTCCGCCTCCCTCCAGTCGTCTCGCTCCTCCAGCTCTTCGGTGCTCTCCGTCCTGCTGTCGGACCCCCGCACATCTCCGTCCGAGCCGCTCGCGTCGCCGGCGTTTGGAGGTTTGCTCTCCTCAGATGTTTCCGGACTGAAGATCTGCTCCTCCGTCATGATGGAGTTCCTCTGTGTTCCTGAGCTCAAATCCTGCTCTGCTGTCATGCCTGAGAAACCTGCAGAACACAGAACACAGGACGAATACATATAAAGGTTGCACATTTCCTTATGAGAGCGTGAGTGTGTGTGTGTGTGTGTGTGTGTGTGTGTGTGTGTGTGTGTGTGAGAGAGAGAGAGAGAGAGAGAGAGAGAAAGAGAGAGTGAGAGAGTGTGAGTGTGTCAGAGAGAGAGAGAGAGAGCGTGTGTGTGTTAGAGAGAGAGAGACTGTGTGTGCGTGTGTGTGTGTGTGTGTATGTGTGTGTGTGTGTGAGAGACAGAGAGAGAGAGAGAGAAAGAGAGAGTGAGAGAGTGTGAGTGTGTCAGAGAGAGAGAGAGAGCGTGTGTGTGTGTGTGTGTGTGTGTGAGAGAGAGAGACTGTGTGTGTGTGTGTGTGTGTGTGTGTGTGACTGGCTCTTCTAGAGCTGCTGTTCAGCCAGAACAAACTTTGTTGCATTATTTTCCTGTAATCTCTGTAAAGCTGCTTTGAAACAATCTCTATTGTAAAAAGCGCTGTGTAAATAAAGATATTGCGTGTGTTGATTATATTCTGGTGATCAGTAATGCAGTTCCACCTGTTGAACCTGATCTGACGGAAATAAACACACACTTCACACACACTCACAGCTTCATTTTAAGGAAACACAATCACACTCTGCTCTCAAAACAACAACTCTGACGTCACAGTATCCACATTAAACTTTCCAAAGTCTCAGAATGAAAGTAAAATGTTGTTTCTTACCTGATCCTCCATCGAGACGAACATATGAATATATAGAGAATATTCCGAGTGATAATCAGAGATCAGGAGCGCGAGCCTCGACCGGGATCACTGTCCCCACACACACACACACACACACACTGATATCTCTCTCTCTCTCTCACACACACACACTGATCTCTTTCTCTCCCTCTCTCACACACACACTGATCTCTCTCTCTCTCTCTCACACACACACACACACTGATCTCTTTCTCTCCCTCTCTCACACACACACTGATCTTTCTCTCTCTCTGTCTGTCTGTCTCTCTCTCTCTCACACACACGCACACTCTCTCTCAGGTGAGTCACTCCGCAGGTAAATCATTCTCTCGCGGTGTCACGTGACTCTCTCCTAGCATAGCTCGCGCTGAATTTAAACTGAAGTGCATGTATAACGTGCATTTCCTTAATTTTGTAATAATTAAGTTAGAGGAGTCCGTTGATAAAAGTCCTGAAACTAGATATTAAAGATTAAACTGTATTTGCACTGAACTAAAGCCCATCAGAACCGTTTTTGTATCTGCATCAGTGTGCAACTTTTGTTTATTGATTCTGTTTGTTGACATCCACACTTCTGTTGTTTACTAGCAATGCACGTGTGTGCGAGTCAGGCGCAGTGAAACCAAACTACCCCGCAGCCGAGCGACAGCTCCCTCAGCCAATCACAGCACGGCCTGCGCCGTAACAGCCAATCACAGTGGAGGATTACCGGAGGAGGCGTGTGCGCACACGCGGAAGTTCGTCTTTCACTGTTACTGTGTGTTTTCCGAGCACATCATGACAAACATTATGTTGTAAAATAATATCAGGATGTTTTAATATCTAAAAGCATCATGAGCGGCGTATGCAGGGAGGTAGTTACACTCCAGCTGGGACATTACTCCAACTTTGTCGGGACGCACTGGTGGAATTTACAAGTGAGTGTTTAATAGAGAATTATTCCATCTTTAAAAACGAATAACTGTTTTTATATAGGTAAAAATATAGGGAGAAAGTGCACTCATTTTACCATTATAAATATGTTACTACAGTTAGCGTTAGTACAGGAAAATAAAACAGAAAAGGGATATTATGTATTAATTTATGGCTTTACAGCAAAAGCAATGGTTTATAAAACGTAGCATGGTTTTGTGCGTTGTCATGGTGCTCGTATTATTGATGTAGTTTGGGAACACCTTGAATATATGGTAATTATTCAGTACCCTGATTTAAAGGAAGGATTGGGACAGTTTTAAAACATTTAATTCTGTGATTAACAATTATTCTGGTGGAGAATCTCTTCATAAGCTGATATCAATCAATAAGAGAACGGGTGCAAATGTAAAGCATGTGTCTGTGGAAGTCTCGGGACAAAAACATTTCGTCCAATCATTGCATTCGGTCCGAGTGCACTGATTGGACGTCCTGCCTGCCAGTCAACATATGGGAGAGGGCGTGGCTTAAAAGAACTCTCTCTGAAATTGCCTACCCTACCTTTAAAGTTAGCATGAACTTAAAATAGTGCACTTTATTTTCATTCATGACTTTATAGCACCATGTTATAGCCGTGTGACGTGTGTGTGTGTGTGTGTGTGTGTGTGTGTGTAGGATGCGGGGCTGGTGTATGACGCGGTGGTGCCGGCGGGTGAGCTGCAGAGTGACGTGTTGTTCAGAGAGGGTCTCACGCTGGGGGGACACCCCACATACACCCCCCGACTCATCGCCATGGACCTCAAAGGTAACGGAGCCACAACAATCCTCAATTTCAAAGCAGACAGCTTGACTGGAGTAACCGGTGGACCAATGGCGTCGCAGCGTCTCAAATGTTGGTTTGTCTCTGAAACGCCGGAGTGAAAGTGTGTGATCAGGATGATTTGGTTTAATTATCCTGATTGTTCCCAAACAGCAGCAAGACAGCATGATGATTGAGCTTCATCTGCGCTCTGACACTCGTCATTTTATGTGATCTTCCACTTTTGCGCAAAAGTTAAATTCGCAACTTTGAATGCAAACAGTTGTTGTTCACGAGTGCCGAACTATGAACTTCTGAACTATGAATTTCAGAAGCTTTTTCACGTTGCGTTTAAATTGAAGATAAACGCATAAAGAAGGATGCATTTAGGGACTAATCGTAATCATTTGTTTTTGCATAACGTAAACAACGATAAAATAAAAAGCATCTTTTCTTCTCTGCATTTCTCCTCTTCTCTAATTCATAGTTGACTAATAAACCTGCCATTATATATGACACGTATTACTGGATCTCTTGTGAGTCGCTTTAGATAAAAGCGTCTGATAAATGCGTTGTCGTTTATGTCCAGATTTCTCACCTGGCGAACACTAACAGTGATGGTTTGTGTAATGTTGTGTGTGTGTGTGTGTTCAGGAAGTCTTCAGACGCTGAGGACGCAGGGCAGTCTGTACGACACGGAGCATGAAAACACCACCTTCACCTGGTGCGGCGCGTCTCTCTCTGTTTGTGCTTGTGTTGTTTATGGATCAGAATTCAAAGCTGAATGATGAGGTTTTTCTCGCAGGGAAGGAGAGATTATGACACACACAGAAAGTCCTCCCAACAAAAACCCTTTCCTGCAGGATCTGGACAATCTGGATGTGAGTGTGTGTGTATTAATGAAACTCAACACGGCTTCTGAAAGCATGTAATATCTGAGAGTGACACTGTCTGTCTGTCTGTCTGTCTGTCTGTCTGTCTGTTGTTCTAGACGGGATGTTTCCCAGCGGATCCGGGTCTCCCGTGTTCTTCCTCTGTGGTGAATCACTCCTCAGGTGTGTGAGCTCAGAATCAGTAGTTCATGCTTCTGCTCGTATTATGAT
>JAWRVZ010000399.1:20000-72500 GCA_037043235.1 Rhodeus uyekii | reverse complement strand
ACCAGTGCGCTCCTGCTGCCAGTGAGTGCCGCTCTACAACCATGAGCTCAACTTGAGACCAGTCCTGCTCTTTTACAAACTCTTTCTATGTTTGTCTCCACTAGATCAGGTTTTCCTGCTTGAATGTTGATTATTTTCATCATATTCTCATTGTTTCAGTCTGTCAGAAACGCTCTGTTTAGTTCCTGTCTCTATGAAGCTCCTCTTTCTGAAAGCACACTGTGCTCTGATTGGTCGGCTGGATCGGTGTGTTGTGATTGGTCGAGAGCTTCCAGTGTGTTTGGGAAATGTCCCGCCCCTTCCCATAACCCCCAGTTTCAACACACGACTCACTCACTCAAGCCCCGCCTGTTTAATTCCAGTTCTCTCTGTGTCTCTCCCAGCTCCCTCTCAGCCGGTCTCAGGTCTTCCAGTCCTGACGTCTCTCCAGTCCAGTCCCGCGGTGGGTCTCCAGCTGTCTGAGCTGCAGAAAGCATGTGCTGCGCTGGACATTCGTCGCGTGGCCCCCAGCTTCCTCACTCACGGGCCTGAACTCGGCGAGTTCACTGAATCCCTGGAGCAGCTCCGCAACCTCGCGCTCTGCTACCGCCAGGACCGCTTCCACTCCTCATCTGACGAGGATGACTAAGGAAGTCGATAGAGTCGGCCAGAGCTTCTTTCAGCAACAATTATTGGTCGCTAAGCTGCATTCACAGCATGTTCCCTCTGGGAATTATGGGATATGAGCTCACTAACTCTTAGTGAGGAAGGACAGAACTGTGAGAAGGGAATGTGTTGCATGTAAACCTCATCAAAGCTGCTTTTCTAGAGCTTAACTTTGTAAAAGTCCCAATTTAAATGTCTTTCCTTCATATAAATTATTGCTAAATTATCAAATACGCCCAAATATACCCTTGCAAGAAAGTTAACGGTTATTCAGAATTAATGCACCATCATCAAATACTTGTTTAATAAAACCATTTTATTTTTCGTCTGTAATGTTTTTTCTGTGTATTCTGATTGTGAAGGAAATATGCATTTAATCAAGTGAAGCTCATTTATTTTTCTCAAATAGTTTTTGACGTCACACGAACAAATAGGTAACGTCTCATCGTATCTGCTTGATATAGAAAGTGTTTTGAACGAGTCTTTCGACGCATATCTTTATCTGGAGGTAAAACAGGTTAATGAATAGAACTGCGTGACGAAAGCCAATTTTCATTACACGGACAGCACATGAACAGATGGCAGGACATTCTCTTTCAGGATTTGTTTGGTCGACAGCAGAATTCATGGTTTATCACAGCAAGTCTTCCAGATCCTAAAGCAGCAAAACAGCTCCAGACCATCACACTACCACCACCATATTTACTGTTGATATGATGTTCTTTTTCTGAAATACAGGTGTTAATTTTACAGCAGATGTAATGGGACACACACCTTCCAAACAGTTCAACTTTTGTCTTGTATTTTGTATCATCAAGATGTTTTCCGGAAAAAATTAAACAAGGCTTAATGTTGTCTTTGCGCAGCAGTGGTTTTCATCTTGGACCTCTGCCATGCAGGCCATTTTATCCCAGTTTCTTTCTTATGGTGGAGTGATGAACTCTGACCTTCACTGAGGCAAGTGAGGCCTGCAGTTGTTTGGATGTTGTTGTGGGTGTTTTGTGACTCTTGGATGAGTCGTCGTTGAGCTCTTGGGGTAATTTTGGTCGGTCACTCCTGTGAAGCTTCACCACTGTTCCATGTTTTCTCCATTTGTGGATAATGGCTCTCATTGTGGTTCACTGGAGTCTCAAAGCTTTAGAAAGGGCTTTATAACCTTTTCCAGGCTGATAGATTAAATTACCTTATTTATTTTTTAATAATAAACCAGATTGATCATGAACATTGATTAGCATTTTAAAATGCAGTAAAGATATAAAGATTAAAATCTAAAAATAAAGCCTAAAAAAAGTGAGCATTAATTAAATTAAGTATAAATGAAACCCATCAAACACAACTCATTTTCAGAGCGAACAGACACTGACAACCAGAAACTATCCAGCCGTGAGTCAACATTACACATTAACTACCTCTGAGAGAAGTTTAGCTTTCATCCAGCCTTTATCTTGCTGACAAAACACTTAAAGCATCCCGGAATAAAGGAGAAAGTATTAAAGGTCACTAATAACAAGCCGCCAGTCAGATCTTCTTTACGATCACACTTATCTGAAGCCTCTCCATAACTTCCTTGAGGACGAGAGAGATCTGTTCACTCATCACTGCAAGAATGAAGCTGAAGCTTCCCAACCCGGGTCTGGATGAGCGGATTCCCTCTCACGCCGAGCTGGAGAAGCTGGAGGTGGAGGAGGCTGGAGAGCGGCCGCAGTGGGACAACAAAACCCAGTACATGCTGACCTGTGTGGGCTTCTGTGTGGGACTGGGAAACGTCTGGAGGTTCCCCTACCTCTGCCAGAGCCACGGAGGAGGTGAGGAAACATCTGGACACTCATCTGATCTGCAAACATACACAACTTACACATCTCTGTTAAACATACTGAAACAAAACAGCCTGATTTAAGGCCTCTTGGAATGCTTTTATTGCCTTTTCCTCTCATCGCAAGTAATTAGGCTTCATTTCAAAAGTATCAACACTTAAAATTCATCTTTTGAAGCTGCATTTGCATTACCACGAAACAACTTTAAAACCTTTTAGCAGCTCAATTTTTGTGATATCAACTTCAAATTTGGTACAAAACCTGGTTAGACGTGGCTTTATAACAATTTTGGTCAAATTAAGTTGTAAAAATCTATTTTTAATAAAATAAAAGTTCATTACATTTGCTCTTTAATAAACCTAAACTTCTATAACTTTTTTAAATTTCCATTTCACTCCATTGCAATAATCTGTGAACAGAGAGCAACTTCAGTCCTGAATTCCCGAATTCTGAACAGCATCCATTTAAGTTTCCGATCTGTGCTCAAATGGGACGTGACAGTTAACAGGTTAAATCTGGAAAATCTGCAGACATTTACAGAGATTCAGAAAGAGTGAAAAATAGGGGAAAAAAACAAGTAAGAAATAAAATACAGGGGCCACTTCCATAAAAAGCTGCAGAGTCTTAAGAATTTGTCTGAACAAACAGCAATTTGTTTTTTTCAGTCTCAAATTAAAAAAATCTATATTGTTATGCAAATGACTTTAAAAATGTTCAGTCTTAAAGAAAATACTTGCAAAAAATATTTAATAAAATATATATTTTGAATAAAAGTTTTTTACTTTAGTACATTTGTTTTACATTAAACAGTTATAGTTTGGCTATTTTGTGTCAATTTAAGATCAAATTATATAGTAAAAATATTTAGTTTAGTAAACCTAAAGTTCTATAACTTTTTAAAACTTCCATTTCACTCCATTGCAATGATCTGCAAACAGAGAGCAACTTCAGTCCTGAATTCCCGAATTCTGAACAGCATCCATTTAAGTTTCCGATCTGTGCTCAAATGGGACGTGACAGTTAAAGAGATTCAAAAAGAGTGAAAAGGGGAAAAAATAAGTGAGAAATAAAACACATTGACCACTTCCATAAAAAGTTGCGATGTCTCAAATTAAACAAATCTATATTTTTATGTAAATAACTTTAAAAATTTTCAGTCTTAAAGAAAATACTTGCAAAACTAGTTTAAGCATTTCATGCAACTGGCCACAAACATTCAACATCTTCACAATATTAACAATATTCCTACTTAATCGATAATATCAGAGGATCCACCGAATAAACGTCAAAAATCACTTCGGGAAAACACTAAAACCACCTTATAAGTCAATTTGTATGATATTTACCAAATGCATAATGAGTTCTTTCAGAAAGTTCAATCTTTAGAACACCTGACAGGTGTTATGGATCTGCCAGGCTCATCCACCGCCATGCGTTAACGCTCCCAATCACCAGAGTAAATCACCAGCACCTGCACTCACACTACAAATGCTCTATCCTCAATTCAGTCAGGTCTTCCATATGCACAAGACTCAGTCCTGCAGTCACCAAGCCCTTCTACATCCCTGCACCTACATCTCGAAACATCTCCCAAGTGTCTCCAACATGTCTCCTCGTCTCAACTCTCCATATCACCCTGCTTCCACATCCTCATGTAAGATCATATCATCAATCATCAATCATTCATCATCCATCACCGCATTCTGCTGAATTGAACTATTGAACTCACCTTGCCATTGAAATAAACATCCTGTTACTTCTAAAACTCTTGTCTGAGTCTCTGTGCCCTGACAAAAGGAGTAAAGAAAACTAAGAACACTCAAAAAAATGAACAAGGAAGGTTGTGCACTTGACATAATATATGTATATTCAGTTTACTTATAATAATTGTGTTTGTTGACTTTAAATGTTATTTTATATTAAGGTCCACGTAATTATGTCTCAACTTAACTCTACAAAATCCTAACGAGTTGTCTAAACACAAACCATTTATGTTAAGTAAAAAATTCTTACATCCAGAGGGTGGCAGTATAGTGCGACGCCAACTGCTATGAAATCCCAAAGAACAAGAAGAGCAAGAAGCATCAGATCACACATGCGTTTGGATGCCAACCGCCGGTAAAAAAGAAAGAAGAAGAAAGAAGACCACACATGCGCAAAGATATTTTACTCTCTGCACAGCACACCTGCGTGACGCCCTGCAGTGCCAAAGTATTTCTTCGATTGGGTTTAACAGAGGGACGTCGTATATTTTCAACAGCTGGTAAAGGTAGGAGGATATTTGTTTTTTCACCATTATCGATCTTTTTTAATTCTAATAAGAGATATTTCTTTATTTTTGGCCTGCTTTAGTTTTAAAGAGTTCTAGCGTCTTAGACATGAAGTTAGCATGCTAGCTTACCCACGTGGCGCAGGTTGGTACGCTGCATATTTATATTATTTGGGCGAAAAGAAAAGTAATTAGAGAGTTAATGGATTAAAGTTCTCCGTCGCTACGATGGATTTTCGTTAACTGGAGCTAGTCTACGACGTTTTTTTCCGTCAATTGCAGGGTTCCTGTCCTGTCTGTCCTTAATGTCTTAACGTTACCGGTATATTCACTTTTCATAATTTTAAGGCTGTAATTAGGATTACATTTCTCAAATAGTGTAATAAATGTCTTAATTAAAATTTGAAAAGTGGAGGTGTATTCAGCCTGCTAAGGGGGATGTGATTAAATCCTAGAGTGGATTGAAAGCACGTTCTCTCAACTGTAAGGGTTCTAAAATAGTCCGCTCGGTATGCATTTTACTATGTTTGCAGATATATTCAAGAAACGTACTAAGTTAACATACTTGTTAATTTGAAAAACAATGCTACAGTCATTCTCCGTTGAAACTGCAACCACTAGGTGTCCACCCGACTAAAACTGAACTAAAATATGCTGTCAAAATTAAGTAGTTAACACGGCTTTTTTTTTATTATACTTTAAACAAAAATTACAAAGTGTTATTATTTTATTTGTTTGTAGTTTTTCAGTTCAGATTATTTCAATTTCACAATCTTTATCAAATTATGTTTTTATCCTTTGCAATTTTTCAGGTCCTTAATGAATGGTGTTTTGTGTTCCTGCCAAGGTGCTTTTCTCATAATAGGTAAGATCTGCAACATCTACTAATGTAAATACTGTTTCTTGTGTGACCATTTCTTTTCTAAGTTCTTAGTAGCTTGTTTCTGTTTACTTTTATCAGTTGCTATTGATAATTTCAGTTTTTAACAGATTATATAAATGTTTTAAATTATTTTAAGTCATATGGTATGTTACTTGTAAAACTCTTCTAAATTGTATTATTTGCGAGTCAAGTTTTTCCTTTAACTAAAATCACTATTTTGTTTTTTTTGGTGGTGTGTGTGCTTGTTGCAGATATTGAATGTGGCAGTGTAAAGGCTGCGGTTCAAAGACCTCAACTAGATGTCAGTTACTAAAACATTATAGGTTAAAACATCCTCAATATGGGTGTAGGCACCCATATCCTTGCCCATATACTAGTTGTCCATGTACATTCAAGTCATGGAATGCACTTAGATCACACCTCTGTAGAGTCCATAACAGAGACTCATCTCAGCGTACATCATCGGCTACATTCAGATGTCAAGTTTGTGCATTCGCTGAACTTGGCAATGATAAGGAATATTTCAGTCACATAAACGTGCATCACCATTAATGTTACTTTTTGTCCTAATACTTGTTACTGAGCACTTTTTTGTTAACCAAGGTGTATTTTTTTTTTTTTTTATCTATAATAGGATAAGGTATTAGTTCACATTTCTCATTCCAGTATCTAAATATTCTCAAGAATAAAATGTTCTTTGTTGTTTGAAAGAGTATGCTTGCGTTTATTTTATCATTATACTGTCATTGTGAAGTCAGTGGCATAAATTGGTCTTAAAATGTCAATTTAATTTATTGCAAATAATTTTGTTGCAATATATCATCCAACAAAAAATAGGTTATGGTGACAGCCCTACTTGTGTACTCCGTAACTGACTAATTGTATAATCATTGATAATGTTTAAGTAAATGGTCATTGTACATGTGCCTACTTTTATAGTTAAAGTTTCACCCATTTCACATAATTATAGAAGTATAATAGGTTTGTATTATGGTTGTTGATGCTACTTTTTTCTATTTAGAATGAAACTGTTGAAAAGAAGCGGGAATGCCTCCTCAGGGCACTTTGTATATATCTGAATGAAGATCCAAGCAGTCTCTTCAAAGAGTATCTGGTAGGTACTTACAAATACTGCAGCAGTAACTATCCTAGGACTTTTAAGAATGTCACAATATCCATTTAACATTGTGGGATATGGCTATGGCAATTTGAGTCTAGACCAAAATCATGTTTCTGATACTTTAACCTTAAAAAATTTAAAAATTCTAATCTTATACAAGTAGAACAAATGGCAGAGCTGCTATTAGATGACATCAGCTCATAGAGGTGTTCTTAATAAAGTGGCCAGTGAGTACAAATTGTGAGGAATCAGTTAGGACCAAAAGTTAGTAATCAAGCCTTATTTTAAAACATTTACTGAAAAATGTTTAAAAAAAAAAAAAAACTCTTTGGAATTAATTGGCTGGTAATTTCATTGTTGTCCTTTTTTGTGTGTGGAAAGGATTCAGATGGTTGTGCTGCCCAGAGGGACCTTGATCACGTTGTCTTTGGCATCTACAGCATTAATGTAGAGGGAGGTGATGCCACCACCATTCCAGCTGATGTTGGAATCGTGATTGAGGGTCTTGAAGTGCTTCACGACTTGGGAGACCTCGCTTCTGCATGTGCACTCTTAATGGGTGTCATTTATGCAGTGAACCTCAGTTATCCTCAGGAACTGAAAACATTCTTTGAGGTGCTTCAGAAAATCTTTCTCCAGCTAGATGCTACCAGACTCTCAACCAAGGTACAGATGCTTAAAAACAAACTGTATGAGTGAACCAACATTGAACGTGTGGCATGTGGAAACCATTTAATTGAAAAAACACTGTTTTCAAAGTTTATATACTGTATCTTTTATTTTGTGACACACCACTGTTCTGGGTGACATGTTTCTTTGTCATAAAGCATGTGCAGAGTGTTTTTTTTTTTTTTTTTTTTTGTACATCAATGCTGAGGAAGGTGATGCCACCACCACTGATTTTATAATAGTTATTGAGGGTGTTTGAAGTGCTTCACGACTTTTTCTTTTTGTGACACAACACTGTTCTGTGACTTTTTTTGTCATATAGCATGTACAGATGCTTATAAAACAAACTGAGTGAACCAACATTGAGCACTTAAAAGTTTTAATTGAAAAACACTTGAAAGCTCATAACTTTTTATTTTTTTCCTTTTAGTGACATGCACCACTGACATGCATGAAAAGCGTGTGCAGGTTTTTTTTTTTCTAAGGTAAAGAGAACCAACCTTAAATACTGATGCTCATGGGTGTTTTTTTTTTCTCTCTCTCTTTTGTAAACTGAATTTGAAACGGTTGTGTTTTTCACAGTTGTTTTGTTTTTGTGTTGTTGGTGAATAAAGGAACTAACAAATGTTATGTTGAGTTTACTGAAGTAATTTGTGTGGAACCTGTTGACAAAATATAATTAATTCAACCTAACTAGTAAAAATTTAAGTCAGTGAAAGCATTTTATTTTGGTTAATTCAGCTTGAATTTAATGTTTTGTTGTAAAATCATTAGTTTACTTTGAATAGACATATATGTAATATGCTACTTCTAAAAAATTTTTATTAGTCCATGTAACTTAACTGACTTAAGTTAGTTAAACTCAAACATCTCTTGTTGAGCAAAAATGATTGATAATAGTTGGCTTGAGTCAAAAATATTATTTATCCCTAAAACAACCACAATAAGTTAGATAAACTTATGAAAGTAGAAAACAAATACTTAATTAAATTACGTGGAACCTGTTGACAAGAAAAAATTAATTAAAGTCAAGGTTTCATTTTTTTGAGTGAAATATTTAAACAGTTAAAACAATATTATAAATAAATATTGAAGAATACATCGTTTTCGGACATTAATATGATAATCATTTCTTTCAACTCCTTTAAATTTAGAAGAATTCCTAGAGATTAACTAAGCAACCACAGTTTTATATTATGTTCAATTAGATTTTTCAGCTTTCAGAAATACTGGTAAACCTATTGTTTTTCTTGATATTTCATGACTTTTTCTCATTTAGAGCTTTGATACAAATGTGTTGTGGAATGTGTGTACAGAACTGATGTTAAACAATCTAATTATAATTAAAATATTGTCTAAAAATAAAGGTATAAGCAAAAAAAAAAAGGTTTCTCAACTACCCTCAGAGTGTTTACATCTATGTCTGTGCAAATAGCAAACACTTATCTGAATGATGTCACATTTTTGTTGTTAAAATATTTCTTATATTAGTGTTGTTGTCAACATTTAGAGTACATAAAGTACATAAAGTTCTTGTGTTTACTTTCGTTTGTAATGTGTGAGGAGTATTATATTTGAAGATTTACAGCTTGTTTGTAAATTTGAACACAATTTGAGGTCAAAGGACGAGTTACACCAAGGACAATAACTGTAACAATGGCAATAAAGATATTGATAATATTTTTATTCAGCTGATGAACAATAAAAACATTTACAACCAATCCCTCCTGCTTTACAGAGCTTGAGCATTCAGACCAGCAAATGCTAAAACTTCAGTACTTATAATGAACAAAATGATATCATGCATTGATGTGACACTGATATGATTATCGCACTTGGTGTGAACCGGCCTTTTGTATCTATTAATGGTCTGACTAGCAAGCTGGATTCATGTGACTATTCCTTTGATCCAGGAGCTTTTATGATCCCGTTCCTGATCCTTTTGGTTCTGGAGGCGGTCCCGCTCCTGCACCTGGAGTTTGCCATTGGACAGAGACTGAGGAGGGGCAGCGTTGGCGTCTGGAGGTCCATCAGCCCGTATCTCACTGGAGTCGGTGAGTCAGGAACACATTAGCAGATCATTGCCTGGTAAACCTTCCATAGATCACAAAACTCAAGAGTTGCAGAGGATGCAGTGTTTATTTGATCATCTGATCATGTTGTCTGGTATCTTTCGTGTGGTTCCTCAGGCATCGCCTCCATGCTGGCTTCCTTCATAGTCGGGGTGTACTACAACACCATCATGGCCTGGGTCATGTGGTACTTGTTCAACTCACTGCAAGATCCACTGCCATGGAGCCACTGTCCAGTTAATGCCAACAGAACCGGTACTTGGATATTCTTGATGAAAATAAGCAACATTTTATATTCTCATTACCATTTTTCATACCACAGCAAAAACTAATTCTAGGCTAACTAATGCAAGAAAAAAGTTCTCAACCAATCATTGATTACAAGTAAACTGTCACTTTAATACCTAGTCCACAGATCCAATATATTGAGACACATGGGTTTCCGGTGGTGTCAATTTCAGGGGCTAGGTGGTGCTTTGGAGAGGGTTCTGGGACATAGATTTGGCGGTCGGCAAGAGTTTGGGTCCGGTTTCGGGCACTAGGACTGGGTTCTACAGAGTGCTCAGGAGCATGTTCGGGCACTAGGGGTGCTTAGCAGAGGGCTCGGGCACTGGAGAGGGCTTGGGGACCAGGGAGCGCTCAGGAGAGGGCTTAGGCACTGGAGAGGGCTCAGGCACTAGGGAGCGCTCAGGAGAGGGCTCGGGCACTGGAGAGGGCTCAGGCACTAGGGGGCACTCAGCAGAGGGCTCGGGCACTAGGGAGCACTCAGGAGAGGGCTCGGGCACTGGAGAGGGCTCAGGCACTAGGGGGCACTCAGCAGAGGGCTCGGGCACTGGAGAGGGCTCAGGCACTAGGGGGCACTCAGCAGAGGGCTCGGGCACTGGAAAGGGCTCAGGCACTAGGGGGCGCTCAGCAGAGGGCTCAGGCACTGGAGAGGGCTCAGGCACTAGGGGGCACTCAGCAGAGGGCTCGGGCACTGGAGAGGGCTCAGGCACTAGGGGGCACTCAGCAGAGGGCTCAGGCACTGGAGAGGGCTCAGGCACTAGGGGGCGCTCAGCAAAGGCTCGGGCACTGGAAAGGGCTCAGGCACTGGAGAGGGCTCAGGCACTAGGGGGCGCTCAGCAGAGGCTCGGGCACTGGAAAGGGCTCAGGCACAAGGGGGGACTCAGCAGAGGGCTCGGGCACTGGAGAGGGTTCAGGCACTAGGGGGGCTCAGGAGAGGGCTTGGGTATAGGAGACTGCACAAGAGAGACTTTGGTGCTGGCTGCAGTCTTTTTGCTCTTGTGTGCAACCCACACACACAACAGCACTGTGGCTATCACGGCCGGTCCAGTTAGTTCGCATGATGAAGAAGGCAGAAGAGAAACTGGCTCAGAGGCCAGGTGTGTAGGAGCGGGTGCTGGTGCAGGCTGATAAGCAGAGGGTGGTACTGGATGAAGTGCAGATGTCTCGGCAACTTATACTTTGAAAATCAGAACCACTAAGCCAGAGAATTAAAATAAAGGTCTCGATCAACAGTGCATGCCGACATCCTTTAGCCCCAAAATAACATCCTTGTTTAAACCCTTCTCGAAGCGGGTATTGAGGGCAGCATTGCCTCAATTTACCCGATGGGAAAGCTTGATGAACTCTCCCACATATCCCTCCAGGGAATGGCCTTCCTGTTTGAAGGTGAGGAGCTGACTTTGAAAACTTAGTTTTGTATTGTTCATATCCAGTCGCTCACAATAGTCCTTTGTAGGCGACTAACCTGGTCGATAGTTCTTTCACGGTTGTGTAGGGATGAGGACATAATGAAGGCACGCAGGCACAGGAAAATAACTGTAATGGGCTTTAATAAAAAACTTAAAAACACTTAAAAACACAAAAGCCGCTTTCTTCTTCCAACACGAGCATGTGGCCGTGCGTTTCCCCCTGCAGGCCTGGAGCCAGAATGTGCGCGCAGCTCTCCGGTGGATTATTTCTGGTACAGAGAGACTCTGAACAGCTCGACTGCGATCGAGGACTCCGGCGGGCTGCAGTGGTGGCTGGTGCTTTGTTTGCTCTGTGCTTGGGTCGTGTTATACATCTGCTGTATCAGAGGCATTGAGACAACAGGAAAGGTAATAACAAACTCACTGTATAGATAATATAATAGTAGATAATATAATATTACTGATTTAACTGCACTGACACTATCAGATGAGAACCAAACTTGGTTATTTAAGTGGATTGAACAATGACGTTATTGTCTTCTGTTGAGCTGCTTATACTTATACTACTTATACTTTTCTCTCTAGGCTGTGTACGTAACATCTACGTTACCATACTTGGTCCTGACCATCTTCCTGATACGAGCTCTGACGCTTAAAGGTTCTGTGAGTGGAATCAAGTTCCTCTTCACTCCGGACGTACGTTCACAAGCTAAACCTCAGCGTATGTATTAACTTTCTGAACTCCAGGAGATCTAACGTATCTACTTACCTGTTTCCAGGTAAACGAGTTGATGAATCCAACGACGTGGCTGGACGCAGGAGCTCAGGTGCTGTTCTCCTTCTCTCTGGCATCTGGAGGACTCATCTCCTTCTCCAGCTACAACTCTGTGCAGTGAGTTATGAAAGGTTATACTAGGTTTGAGAAAAGAGCGTATATACTGTGATTTCGGTTGTACATAATTTGAACCACAATGTTTATTCTTCCATCAGCAATAACTGCGAGCAGGACACCATCACCATTTCCATCATCAATGGTCTCACCTCGGTTTATGCCGCTACCGTCATTTACTCCATTATCGGCTTCAGAGCCACGGAGAAATTTGATGAATGTGTTGAGAGGTGCGTCTTACACTGACCAAATTACCAATCCCAAACAATTGAAACTGAAATGTAACCTCATTGTATTACACATGACCTTCTGAGGGTTAAAGAACCGCACTCTCTTGGCAGTAACATCCTGGCGCTGATGAACGCGTTTGATCTGCCGGAGGGAAATCTCACTGAGAACAACTATGAGAGTGTTCTGCAACATCTCAACAGCACGACACCAGCCATCATTCAGGAGCTGCAGCTCAAGACCTGCGACTTACAGACTCTCCTCAGCGAGGTACTAACAATATTGTTTGACATCAGGACAAATGCACCAAAATAACTCTCCAGATGGACGAGATGCTCACTCATCATTGTTGCAGGGCGTTGAGGGAACTGGCTTAGCCTTCATCGTGTTCACAGAGGCCATCACCAAGATGCCCGTCTCTCCTCTGTGGTCAGTGCTGTTCTTCATCATGCTCTTCTGTCTGGGACTGTCCACCATGTTCGGGAACATCGAGGGTGTGGTGGTGCCGCTTCAGGACCTCAACCTGCTCCCCAAAAAATGGCCTAAAGAAGTGTTCACCGGTAAACACATCAATCAACCATAAAAAGCTTTCAATGACAAATTGAAGACTTGAGGTGTATCACTCAAACTGCTCATGTTTTTTAGGGCTTACGTGTGTAGTGTCCTTTGTATTGGCGCTCACATTCGTCCAGTCGTCTGGTCACTACTGGCTGGCTCTGTTTGACAGCTTTGCAGTCTCTATTCCTATGATGGTAATCACCCTCTGTGAGATTATTGCTGTTGTTTACGTCTATGGGATTGACAGGTAAGAGTCAACATCAAAATGTCGCCAGCATGATTTAGCATTAACTAACATGTCCCTAGCATGATTTAACCTTAACTAGCTTGTCGCCAGCATGATTCAACGTGAATCAGAGCATGTAGCTAATCCTTGCTAGCATGTGTAGGATGTTGAAAGTCCTGTTTGCTAGCATGAGTCAATGGCTAGCATGAGCCAACCCCCATATCTCTGCGATGTTCTGATGCACAGGTCTTGATAAGCAGTTTCTGACAACTCTGAAAGCATTGTTTAATTTATTTGACCTTATTTGAGTTTGCTCCAAATGTTTTAACAACGCTGCTGTTCTCTTTTGATTCCCCAGGTTTAACGAAGACATTGAGTTCATGGTGGGACACAAGCCCAACATCTTCTGGCAGGTGACGTGGCGGTTCCTCAGTCCCGTCATCCTCCTGGTCATCCTGATCTTCTTCTTTGTCACGACAGTCAGCAAACAGCTGACCTACAACGTCTGGGACCCCGAATCGGTGCGACACAATTATTTCAGAGTATTAACAAAAAATAACAACATAAATACTGAGAAAGATTTGACGTCAACATGAAATCTAAGTGTCTTAAGCTGCGGTCAAATTTAACCTTGCTTGGTGAAATTTGGTGTGTGAAATCCAGTAAATTCAGTAGGAATCCATGCGATTAGGAGTTTCGAGACAGCAGATTTCGCAAGTGCTCAAGTTGGTCACGTGATCTCGCCAACTGTAACAGATGGGAACTCACAAGCAGAAACGATAACAGGCAACCAGGACAAGATAATAACACTCAGAAATGACAACCACAGCTAATCAAGACTTAGATCACAGTGCATGTTTGTGAGTCTTTTATAGTCCTGATGAAGGAAAACAACTGGTGCGATAATCAGTCCACATAACAGGTAGGGCCTGCGGCGGTACTTCCCAGCAGGATACATGCAGCGGAGACAGGGCTGGAGGGCTGGAGGGCTGGCAGATAGATACAGGGATATACATGATAAAGGGTGGGATAGGGTGGGAAGCGTTACCTCAGGCGCTGACTGACAGGTCGTTGTGGGCTCTGGCGCCGGGCTCTGGAGCATGGATTTAGTCACTTCCTCGACCTCGATGTCTACCCCGTTTAGCCATAGCACAAGGTTCACATAGTCAACGAGGGAGGGTTCCTGGCACCCCACTGCCTGGATAATGCTAGCATCCAAACTCCATTCAAATGTAAAAATAAGAAACGTCACTCCAACTCACTTGGTGAGAAAGTTCAATGAAGTCCGCTACATAAGTGGTCCCCAACCCCCGGTCCGGAACGATTTCGCGGTCCGTGAGCGGAACGTTCACAATTCTCAGGTTAGCCCTTCGCGATCTGTTCTCCAAGTCTTCAATGCGGTCGAGGAGAGATTTATGGTATTTTTGGCCGCCGTCAACTTTTCAAAATTCTCCCCAGCCAGGGAGTCTGTTGCGGCCAGTCGGCCTTAAAAGTCATCCACAGTCTCTCTCAGCAGGTTTACAGTGCTTTGCAAAGGACCGATTGATTCTTGGATCAGGGTAGAAATGTCTTCTCTGATGCTGATGCGTTGTTTAGATAATTCCGAGATCAGCTGGTCCATAGAGATGGATGAAAAAGTTTCTGGCATGGCTTGTTTCTCCAAATTGGAAGCGGCAGCCCTCGTGGTCGGTGGAGCTGAAGGGTTGGCTTGTTTCTGTTTAGAATTACTCATAATTGTTCCAGTGAAGTTCCAAACACATATATTTACAATGACTGACCCTGTATGGTGTGTAACGGGTTTAGTTTGGCAATGCGGGTTGGGAGCCCTTCTTCCTCACGTCTCACTCCATCATGGCCATACCGGAAGTCCCTCGAAAGTGAGCTGAGCTTCACACGATGGACCTTTTCTTGCACGCAACATTTTGTCCTCGAGAAAATTTCTAAATCAACATGTTTTCAGTAAAAGAAAAAAAGAAAATAAACCCCCCCCCCCCCCCCCCAGGATTGCTGACTCTGAAATACTGCACACTTTACAGATATAAAATGGAAAAACATACTATTTAAGATTGGCCTTAAAACCTAGACATTCGTTGTTCTAAAGACTAACCTAATCTCTCTCTCTGAACGCAGGATAACTTCCCAGCGCTCAAAGAGGTCACTTACCCCAACTGGATCAGCGCCGTCATCTTCATAATACCCGGGATTTCCATTTTTTGCATTCCTGGAGTCGCCATTATCCGATATTTGTGGAAATGCTGCTCTAAGGGAGAGAAATCAAAAGACGAGAGCTTAATTTCTGAAAAACAGGAAGTAAATGTCAACACATTAGCATAGTTTCCGCATCGAAGAAGCTGTGACCGTATTAAGCTTCTTTTTATAGACATTTGGTCAATTTGTTTTTTTACTGCCATATTTACAGAGTACAATGACAAACCTACATGGGAACTTGTCATGGTTGGGAACAAAGTGATTGTTGACGTTGAATTACCAAAATCGGATTATGTTGTGGATAAAGCAAGAAAAAGTCATTCTGTTCACTCAACTTCAGAAAAAAGACAATCAATAAAATAAATTCCAGCATCTCCAGACATTGTGCCCTCCTGCCTAACGTCCACATCGCTCACCATCCAGACCTGGACTCTGACTGTCTATATGTCCACTTATATAAGCATCTGAAATTCTTGAAAAGAGACTCAAAGTTGTCGCTCTGAACAGGAACAACAAGACAAATGCTCCCAGGTGGAGCAGAACCAGCCCTGACCCAGGCAAACCAATCATGAGACGCACTTCTGGAAACTACATGGCACCCAACACCTCATCTAGATCCCGTCTAGAGCCTGGGCACCACACCTCATCTAAATTCCCGGGAACCACACCTCATCTTGATCCCTGGGCCCCACACCTCATCTAGATCCCTGGGCACCACACCTCATCTTGATCCCTGGGCATCGCACCTCATCTAGATCCCATCCAGACCCCCCGGGCACCGCACCTCATCTTGATCCCTGGGCATCGCACCTCATCTAGATCCCTGGGCATCGCACCTCATCTAGATCCCCGGGCACCACACCTCATCTTGATCCCTGGGCATCGCACCTCATCTAGATCCCTGGGCATCGCACCTCATCTAGATCCCATCCAGACCCCCCGGGCACCGCACCTCATCTTGATCCCTGGGCATCGCACCTCATCTTGATCCCTGGGCATCGCACCTCATCTAGATCCCTGGGCATCGCACCTCATCTAGATCCCCGGGCACCACACCTCATCTTGATCCCTGGGCATCGCACCTCATCTAGATCCCTGGGCATCGCACCTCATCTAGATCCCCGGGCATCGCACCTCATCTAGATCCCATCCAGACCCCCCGGGCACCGCACCTCATCTTGATCCCTGGGCATCGCACCTCATCTAGATCCCTGGGCATCGCACCTCATCTTGATCCCTGGGCATCGCACCTCATCTTGATCCCTGGGCATCGCACCTCATCCAGACCCCCCGGGCACCGCACCTCATCTTGATCCCTGGGCATCGCACCTCATCTTGATCCCTGGGCATCGCACCTCATCTAGATCCCTGGGCATCGCACCTCATCTAGATCCCCGGGCATCGCACCTCATCTAGATCCCATCCAGACCCCCCGGGCACCGCACCTCATCTTGATCCCTGGGCATCGCACCTCATCTAGATCCCTGGGCATCGCACCTCATCTTGATCCCTGGGCATCGCACCTCATCTTGATCCCTGGGCATCGCACCTCATCCAGACCCCCCGGGCACCGCACCTCATCTTGATCCCTGGGCATCGCACCTCATCTTGATCCCTGGGCATCGCACCTCATCTAGATCCCTGGGCATCGCACCTCATCTTGATCCCTGGGCATCGCACCTCATCTAGATCCCTGGGCATCGCACCTCATCTAGATCCCTGGGCATCGCACCTCATCTAGATCCCTGGGCATCGCACCTCATCTAGATCCCTGGGCATCGCACCTCATCTAGATCCCTGGGCATCGCACCTCATCTTGATCCCATCTAGATCCCCAGGCACCACACCTCATCTAGATCCCCAGGCACCACACCTCATCTAGATCCCCGGGCACCACACCTCATTTATATCCCCGGGCACCACACCTCATTTATATCCCCGGGCACCGCTCTTCATCTAGATCCCTGGGCACCACACCTCATTTATATCCCCGGGCACCACACCTCATTTATATCCCCGGGCACCACACCTCATTTATATCCCCGGGCACCACACCTCATTTATATCCCCGGGCATCGCACCTCATCTAGATCCCTGGGCATCGCACCTCATCTAGATCCCTGGGCATCGCACCTCATCTTGATCCCATCTAGATCCCCAGGCACCACACCTCATCTAGATCCCCAGGCACCACACCTCATCTAGATCCCCAGGCACCACACCTCATCTAGATCCCCAGGCACCACACCTCATCTAGATCCCTGGGCACCACACCTCATTTATATCCCCGGGCACCGCTCTTCATCTTGATCCCATCTAGATCCCCAAGCACCACACCTCATTTAGATCCCCAGGCACCACACCTCATCTAGAGCCCCGGGCACCGCTCTTCATTTTGATCCCATCTAGAACGCCGGGCACCATACCTAATCTAGATCCCTGACACTGCACCCCATATAGACCCCATCTCGATCCCCGGGCACCGCACCTCATCTAGATCCCTGGGCATCGCACCTCATCTAGATCCCTGGGCATCGCACCTCATCTAGATCCCTGGGCATCGCACCTCATCTTGATCCCATCTAGATCCCCAGGCACCACACCTCATCTAGATCCCCAGGCACCACACCTCATCTAGATCCCCGGGCACCACACCTCATTTATATCCCCGGGCACCACACCTCATTTATATCCCCGGGCACCGCTCTTCATCTAGATCCCTGGGCACCACACCTCATTTATATCCCCGGGCACCACACCTCATTTATATCCCCGGGCATCGCACCTCATCTAGATCCCTGGGCATCGCACCTCATCTAGATCCCTGGGCATCGCACCTCATCTAGATCCCTGGGCATCGCACCTCATCTTGATCCCATCTAGATCCCCAGGCACCACACCTCATCTAGATCCCCAGGCACCACACCTCATCTAGATCCCCAGGCACCACACCTCATCTAGATCCCTGGGCACCACACCTCATTTATATCCCCGGGCACCGCTCTTCATCTTGATCCCATCTAGATCCCCAAGCACCACACCTCATTTAGATCCCCAGGCACCACACCTCATCTAGAGCCCCGGGCACCGCTCTTCATTTTGATCCCATCTAGAACGCCGGGCACCATACCTAATCTAGATCCCTGACACTGCACCCCATATAGACCCCATCTCGATCCCCGGGCACCGCACCTCATCTTGTTCTCTTTTCTCAAACAACCCCTACAGATTATTTAAAACGTTTGAGATTAAATCACTAAGGTTCCTAAAACTCAGGAGGGGTGATAATCTGGATTAATCTGAACTGTGCACAGAATTAATAACAAAAGAACAAAACCAACTGTGAGAATTAAAAAAGGAACGATATCAGAATCTCAGCCTGTTTTCCTTTGAGCCATAATGTGCTGCAAAAATTGTAAACCATAGAACCGTATTCTCCCCTCAGGGGTGTGGAGTGCCACAGGGATGCAGTTTAAATCCCACACTCTTTAATATGTACATCATCCAAAATATTAGAACACGCTCCTTTTCAAGGACTCACTCTACATGACAGAGAGATCCAGTGTCTTCTCCACGCAGATGATCTGGTTCTCCTGTCTCCCACTAAAGAAACACACACTTACCTGGGCCGAACAATATCCAAATGCTCAAATATCACTGCAAGATTTGTAGCATATGTCCATCTCCTGAGGGAGCAGAACCAGGCAGAACCCCATCAGACCCACTCACGCACATATACTTTGTATGATATATTTAAATGTATATTTATTATTACTAATTTATAACATACATTTATTTAATTAACTTTTTATTTTTTTGGTAAATATAGCCATGTCCGTTTGTAATATTGTCCTTTTTATTTAGATTTATTATTATTTCTACATAGACGATCATTTTCTCTATTGTTTTAATGCTTTGTCATGTCAATAAAGCTTTCTGTAATGAATTGAATTGAGTTGAATTGAATTTGTGTGCAACAAAACCCCTGGATCATGGCCGGGTCGCTCCTCGTTGATGCTCTTCTCCAACAATCACAGATGATGCGACGTTTTCAAACCTGTTATATTGTAATCTTGCAGTGCGAGTGATGAGATGACACTGTGACCTGCTCTAAAAACATCATGCATGAGTACAAATGCAGTTTCATCATGCGGTTTGGTCTGTTGTCTTATATTGTTACACAACAGGAGATTATAAGATTTTACAAACTCTGAAACAATGTTTTTCATATTAATCTCAATGGTAATTGCTAATTGCTTTGTCGTCTTGGGTTATTTCTGCAGGTGGTCCAGGGGTTTCCGGAGAGCAGGTTACGGGACAAACACAGCTATGTTTAAAGGTAAATAAGCGAATAATTCAACTTTCAGTTCCAAAAACGGAGGAAACTTTATAGCATCTCTGTTTCGAGTTAGTTTAGTTCAGAGATGATCAGCACATGCATGAGAGAGAGAGAGAGAGAGAGAGAGAGAGAGAGAGAGAGGGAGTTTTTAATGCTGGTTCCCCAAGAATATAGAGTTTATTTAAAAACCATTTCCATTCGTTGTTTGATGATTTTAATATGAATATCTGATAAATGCATGAATGGCTGATGTTTGTTATTCTGGAGCATCAATGAGTTTATAGGCAGTTCAGTTTAGGTAAAATAAAAAGATTTTATTTATTCTTTATTAAATAACAAACACAAAATGTTTAATATCTAAGTAAGAGACGGCAGACTGAACGGGTGATGCATCTGTTCTCTGGGCTGAAGGGCAGCTGCAGGTCACTGGTGTTGTGTGTTCCTGCGTGTGTATCTGATCACGGGGTTGTGCGGCGTGTGTATCATGGTTGTGTAGTTCACAGCAGGAAAGTGTCCGTCCACCAGCTCAAAGTCGAACAGTCTCAGCAGCGTCGACCAGATGGTTTTGATCTGCACATAGGCGAAGTTTTCTCCAATGCAGCGGTGACGACCTGAACACATCACACACACACACACACGCAGTGAGAAACTTCAAACTGATCCTCTTAAACTATCATCAGCTCTTCACATCAATGCTCACGCTGATCTGATGGGACTGTGACTCGGTTTATTTCACAAGTCACTTCATTCCAGTTTCGGTTTTTCTAGATGGCAAAAACTACTGTTTGCATTCAGAAAAAACCTGCTGCGTTTACACGAATACTGTGGCATATTTTCGTATGTGTTTGTGTGTTTATGCATTATAATCCATGAAAAAGAATCGGATTCTCACACACTATTACTCACGATTTCTAATTTGCTGTCTTTTGCAGATTACTTTTATTGCTTTTATTTAATAACATTTTTAATACAAATATATATAATTGTATATAATATAAAAATAATTAATTATTTTACAATATAAACAAGTGTGTGAACAACATGGAAATGAGTTATTCATTTTTTATAAATATTATTTATTTGAGAATAATAAATAATTATATTATTAATTAGTTTTTGAATTATGTATTTTGTAATTATATTATAAAAGCATTATAATTATATTATTAATTTTATATATATATATATATAATGATTAATTATATATTTTACATGTTTATAAACATATAATTCATTATTTTATATATAATGTTTTTAATTATGTATTTTTGTAATTATATTATAAAAGCATTATAATTATAATACTACTATCAATTATTAATTAAATATGATTTGCTTTCTTTTTTTAAATGACAATAAATATAATGAACTATCTCTCGAGGTCTAGACGCCCGTGAACCCGAACTCACCTGCTCCGAACGGGATGTAGGCGAACTTCTCTCCGGCCGCAGGGTTGTCGTGGAGGTAGCGGTCGGGGTTGAACTCCAGACGCTCGTCCCAGGTGTCCTGCAGACGGTGGTTGACGGTGGGAGACACACACACCTGGTGTCCCGGCGGGATGATGTACTCACCCACTCGCTGCGGAGGAAGACGCCGGTCAGTCAAAAGTGTTTTATGGCTTTAATATCAGGCTCTTGAGTCTTCAGCTCGTACCTGAGGCGTCTTGGCCATCCTCATCATGGTCATTATAGGGGGTCGCAGTCGCAGCGTCTCCTTCAGACAGCGATCCAGCAGACTCAAGTCTTTCAGCTGCGTCACACACACACACACACACACACACACACACGTCTTTAGTATCTACACTCATGCATTTATCAGCTGCTTTTATCATCGCATTCAAGAAACACATTGACATTCTAATCAGTTCTTGCTTTCCCTGGGAATCAAACCCATGACCTTGATGTTGCAAGCGCTGCTCTCTACTGTTAGACACACAGGAAACTGGGTCAGATTATTTAAAAATATATTAAAACTTAAATGCATATGCTGTACTGCTACTTGAATGCATCTCTTATACAATGAGCATGATTTTAAACTCTGAATTAAAAGTTTAATTTGTTTTCTAAAGTTCTTTAGATGCACGAGTCGACCATCAATCGGAAATTGAATCATTCACTCAAGAGATTCGTTCAGAAACGAGTCTTTATGAGTGAGTCATTGAATCATTCACTCAAGAGATTTGTTCAGAAACACTGATTCGTCCAGTAATGAAACGAGTCTTTCTGAGTGAGTCATTGAATCATTGACTCAAGAGATTTGTTCAGAAACACTGATTCGTCGAGTCTTTATGAGTGAGTCACTGAATCATTCACTTAAACTGATTAAAAAAACAACAAATTAAAAAATAATTTGTTTTGATTAGCCATCATAATCGTCATTAGAGGACTGGCTGACGTCAGAAACAGCATGAGTGAGTGAATGACCTGGTCGTAGGTCAGAGGAGGAAGGTCTTCTCCGCACACGGTCTTCTGCTCGCTGTAGCAGCGCTCCTGCAGCGCTCGGTCCCGCGCCAGGAAGAAGCCCAGCCACGCGCTGGTGGTGGAGGACGTGTGCTGACCCGCCAGCAACAGCCCGATCAGCATCCCGGCGATCTCGTCATCGTTCAGGGGACGGCCGTCCCTGCAGGACACAAGCTGCGGTCAAACATTCACTTCCATCTCCTAACCTCAAATCTAGTCATCATCTGCTCACAGATCCACCACAGGACAGAAGAGATGCTCGATTCACAAGCGAACCGAGTGTGTGTGTCTTTGTGTGTGTGAATGTGTGTGTGTGTGTGTGTGTGTGTGTGTGTGTGTGTGTGTGTGTGTGTGTGTGTGAGAGAGAGAGAGTGTGTGTGTGTGTGAACCAAGCTTCAACTAAACTCAACTTGGAAATGAATTAAGTTATATTTTTATAAATATTCTCTATATGAGAATAATAAATAATTGTATAATATTTTTTTTAATTCTGTATTTTATTAATACATTTATATATAATGTAATATTTATATTTTATAATATTATTATTTTTTCAATTAATTATGAACTATATACTTTACATAATATAAACGAATACTTAATTTTATTGTATATAATTTTTTATTGTTTTTATAATAATTATAAAAGCATTATAATTATAATACTACTATAAATCTTAATTTAATATTATTTGATTTAATAACAATAAATATAATGAATTATTTTATATTTATTAACTTTTTAATTGGTTGCAAATCCAAGGTCATAAATGCAGCCCAAACCCTGCTGTAAACAGAGTAAGGTGTGTTTGAGCGATCAGTTCTGCGTCAGTGAGTGTGTGACGTGACGCACTTGTACGTTGCGTCCATGAGCGTCTGCAGGATGTCGTCGTTTCTCTCTTTGGCGTCTCGTCGCTTCTTGATGACGTCATAGAAGATTTTCTTGATCTCCAAGTGTGCGCGATCCCTCCGCCTGAAAACAGAGCAGAAACACGTGAGATCCGAAGCGCTTCCTCGTGTGTGTGTGTGTGTGTGTGTGTTTCCTGCCGCCGGTACCTGAAGCTGGGCAGAGGCAGCCATCCGGGCAGCAGCCAGGCGGCGTGAGTGAAGCCTCCGTCCAGGTCGGCGTAGAGCTGAGCGACTCTCTCGTCCAGCAGCCCGCGGATCTCACAGCCGTGCAAACAGCGGCTGGCCGTCAGGATAATCAGCTCGGATAACGCATCGAACAGATCTGAACAGAGAACAGGATATTTCTTGGATTCCTTTTTCTTAAAAAACATGTTCTGCTCTTTTATAAACTCTTTCTGTTGTGTTTGTTTCCACTAGATCAGGTTTTCCTGCTTGAATGTTGGTTATTTTCCCCATATTCTCGTCAGAAACGCTCTGTTTAGTTCCTGTCTCTATGAAGCTCCTCCTTCTGAAAGCACACTGTGCTCTGATTGGTCGACTGGATCGGTGTGTTGTGATTGGTCGAGAGCTTCCAGTGTGTTTGGGAAATGTCCCGCCCCTTCCCATAACCACCAGTTTCAACACACGACTCACTCACTCAAGCCCCGCCCCTTTATTCTGCGCATGAATTATGATAATGAGGAATATTGTGAGTGTTTGTTCTGGAAGAAACTCAAGAATCAATGGAGAGTTTCAGAAACACTGACTCTGATAGAGAAGAACTGAGATTAAAAACAGCAACACTAAAGACAGATGAATAATAGATGATCTTTAATACATGTTCCTGGTTTTATTGTGTAAGATTGATCAGTGCATGATATTGTACAGGAATAGAAACGGATGCATATGTGATGTTTGCATCTCTTACTTCTCTCTCCACTGTCTCCCCATCGTTTGAAATAATCTTTGGTTTCTTCCTCGATTATTTCAATGTGCTGCTTGAACTGTGCGATGTTCAATCCGGTCTTCAGCATCTTCTTCTGCTCCAGAAACAACTGAACCAACAAACACACATCAAACCAACAGCAAATCCCCAAAACACCCGTGCTTCTGTTGCCAAGGAAAGGTGATTTATTTAGTTTTTAAAATATTTTCTGTAGGTTTTACCCAAAAATAGCAATTTCTAGGTGATGAACTTAATATTTTTCACTATAGGAATCTGCAGGTTTTGTGGGATCTCACCGGATTGGGCACGTCGTAGGCGACGCCCTTGCCGAACACGGGAGTGGTGAGGCGCGCGTAAACGTCCTCCGCGTTCAGATCCTCGTTCTTGCTGTTGAACATGAGTGCGGCCGCGTCGCTGCCCAGAAGATACGTGAAGGTCTTCCCCACCATGGTGAAGCTGACCACTGGCCCGTACTGGGAGACACACACCATAAGCATCAAACCATCACAACATCAGCATCACACCATCAAAATCACACCGTCAGAATCACACAATTAAACCATCACCATATCACACCATCAGCATCACACCATCACACCGACAGCATCACACCATCAGAATCACACCATCAAACCATCACCATATCACACCGTCAGAATCACACCATCAAACCATCACCATATCACATCATCAGCATCACACCATCAAACCATCACCATATCACACCATCAGCATCACACAATTAAACCATCACCATATCACACCATCAGCATCACACCGTCAAACCATCACCATATCACACCATCAGCATCACACCATCAGAATCACACCATCAAACCATCACCATATCACACCATCAGCATCACACCGTCAAACCATCACCATATCACACCATCAGCATCACACCGTCAAACCATCACCATATAACACCGTCAGAATCACACCATCAAAATCACACCGTCAGAATCACACAATCAAACCATCACCATATCACACCGTCACACAATCACCATATCACACCATCAGCATCAAACCATCAGCATCACAACATCAAACCATCACACTGTTACCACATCACACCGTCAGAATCACACAATCAAACCATCACCATATCACACAATCACCATATCACACCGTCACACAATCACCATATCACACCATCAACATCAAACCATCAGCATCACAACATCAAACCATCACACCGTTACTATATCACACCATCACACCCCGACAGCATCACACCGTCAGAATCACACCGTCAGCATCACACCGTCAGAATCACACCGTCAGCATCACACCATCAAAATCACACCGTCAGAATCACACCGTCAGAATCACACCGACAGCATCACACCGTCAGAATCACACCGTCAGCATCACACCATCAAAATCACACCGTCAGCATCACACCGTCAGCATCACACCGTCAGAATCACACCATCAAACCATCACCATATCACACCGTCACACCATCACCATATCACACCATCAGCATATCACACCATCAGCATATCACACCATCAGCATATCACACCATCAGCATCACACCGTCAAAATCACACCATCAGCATCACACCGTCAAAATCACACCATCAGCATCAAACCGTCAGAATCACACCGTCAGCATCACACTATCAAAATCACACCATCAAACCATATCACACCGTCAGCATCACACCATCAGCATCACACCGTCAGCATCACACCATCAAAATCACACCATCAGCATCACACCATCAAAATCACACCATCACCATATCACACCGTCAGCATCACACCATCAAAATCACACCGTCAGCATCACACCATCAAAATCACACCGTCAGCATCACACCGTCAGCATCACACCATCAAAATCACACTGTCAGCATCACACCATCAAAATCACACCGTCAGCATCACACCGTCAGCATCAAACCATCAGCATCACAACATCAAACCATCACACCGTTACCATATCACACCGTCAGCATCACACCGTCAGAATCACACCATCAAACCGTCACACAATCACCATATCACACCGTCAGAATCACACCATCAAAATCACACCGTCAGAATCACACAATCAAACCATCACCATATCACACCGTCACACAATCACCATATCACACCATCAACATCAAACCATCAGCATCACAACATCAAACCATCACACCGTTACTATATCACACCATCACACCGACAGCATCACACCGTCAGCATCACACCGTCAGAATCACACCGTCAGAATCACACCATCAAAATCACACCGTCAGAATCACATCATCAGAATCACACCGTCAGAATCACACCGACAGCATCACACCGTCAGAATCACACCATCAAAATCACACCGTCAGCATCACACCGTCAGAATCACACCATCAAACCATCATCATATCACACCGTTACCATATCACACCGTCACACCATCACCATATCACACCATCAGCATATCACACCATCAGCATATCACACCATCAGCATCACACCGTCAAAATCACACCATCAGCATCAAACCGTCAGAATCACACCGTCAGCATCACACTATCAAAATCACACCATCAAACCATATCACACCGTCAGCATCACACCATCAAAATCACACCATCAGCATCACACCATCAAAATCACACCATCACCATATCACACCGTCAGCATCACACCATCAAAATCACACCGTCAGCATCACACCATCAAAATCACACCGTCAGCATCACACCGTCAGCATCACACCATCAAAATCACACCGTCAGCATCACACCATCAAAATCACACCGTCAGCATCACACCATCAAAATCACACCGTCAGCATCACACCATCAAAATCACACCGTCAGCATCACACCGTCAGCATCACACCGTCAGCATCAAACCATCAGCATCACAACATCAAACCATCACACCGTTACCATATCACACCGTCAGCATCACACCGTCAGCATCACACCATCAAACCGTCACACAATCACCATATCACACCGTCAGAATCACACCATCAAAATCACACCGTCAGAATCACACAATCAAACCCTCACCATATCACACCGTCACACAATCACCATATCACACCATCAGCATCAGACCATCAGCATCACAACATCATACCATCACACAGTTACTATATCAAACCATCACACCGACAGCATCACACCGTCAGAATCACACCATCAAATCGTTACACAATCACCATATAACACCATCAGTATCACACCATCACCATATCAGACTGTCAGCATCAAATCGTCACCATATCACCATCACCATATCACACCGTCAGCATCACACCATCACCATATCACACCGTCAGCATCAAACCGTCAGAATCACACCGTCAGAATAACACCATCAAAATCACACTGTCAGCATCACACTGTCAGAATCACACCATCAAAATCACACTGTCAGAATCACACAATCAAACCATCACCATATCACACCGTCACACAATCTCCATATCACACCATCAGCATCACAACATCAAACCATCACACCGTCAGCATCACACCATCACCATATCGCACCATCACACCGTCAGCATCACACCATCACCATATCACACCATCAGCATCACACCATCAGCATCACACCATCACCATATCACACCATCAGCATCACACCATCAGCATCACACCATCACCATATCACACCATCAGCATCACACCATCAGCATCACACCATATCACACCAGATAACCTGCTCTTCCCAAAGCAGTGCTCACCTGCTCATACGCCTGCTCCAGAAACTCAATGGGGCTCCGGCCGAAAGACACGGCGTGACCCAGGAAAGGAACACGGGACGGGATATGAGGAGGAAGTTTCTGAGGAACAGAGAAACACACAAACCTTTATATGAGACGATAGATAGATAGATAGATAGATAGATAGATAGATAGATAGATAGATAGATAGATAGATAGATAGATAGATAGATAGATAGATAGATAGATAGAATTGTGGAAGGATGGATAGAATAGATGGAAGGAAAGATAGATATGATGGATAGACAGAATGACAGATATTAAGACAAATGGATGAATGGGTAGATCGATGGAAGGATCGATTGAACGATGGAAGAATAGACAGACAGCGAGATGTAGGATAGATAGTTCTTCATGGTTTTGTGGCTTTCCTGCAGCTCAAACAGTGGCGCTTGCAACGTCAAGGTCATGGGTTCGATTCCCAGGGAAATAACTGTGTGTAATTATATGCCAATTATATGAGTATTATGCCAAATGCATACACTTCAACACTTCTAAGACAGAACGACGGACAGAAAAATAAATTATGAGTGAACGATGAAGATATAGAGAGAACAGTGTAAATTATTGACGCGGGTGCACGCACTCACCTGATGCGCGCGCCCCTGTCCGGACACGAGCTTGCTGAGATACGCCAGCGTGAGCGCGAGAACAGACGCGGCGAGCAGCAGTGACGTCACACTCATCTTTTCCACGGTCTTCTCAATCAGCTGCCCGCTAACCTCCAGGATCGCCATCTTTTATTATGCGATGAGTTGGGATATTCCAGCGGGAAGTGATGATGGAGAAGCGCGGAGCGGCACTGGCGTCTCCCTCACATCCCTAAACACTTTAATACCTGCCCGCGCGCGCCTCCCGGAGGCCCCGCCCCCGCCCGATCCGAGCGGCGCGCTCATTGGTCAGCAGGGTATGTCAGTCAAGTGAGTCCATGCTCCGGTTGGCTCTGATTGGCGGACGCTGCCTGGACTGATGTCTGCCTATATGACGTCACGCGCGTCGGTCTTTCTCACGCAGAACTTTATTAATATTTTATTAACAGGGACGTGCGTTGTATATACAATTTTAACTATAAAATCCTATCTGAATAGATTACAAACGTTCTATTAACGTTTAGAAAAATTTACAATACTGACCACATTTCATAGCTTGACCTCTTTAATAAAGGCATACAATTCAAAATTATAAAAGTTAAACTGCACCCTTATTTTCAGCTCATTATATATTTATACGAATAATTATATATTTATATTTAGTCACTTTCTAAACAGTGTTGGGGAAAGTCATGCATTGCATCACTTTTGTGTTACTTTTTCTCCTCTGGCCTGAAAAAGTTGTATTCTTGTGCAAATGTAAAGAACTTTTGCACCAGAATTTAAATAATAATCCTCAGTCTGAAGGAAATGCAAATTCAGCCGCTGTCGTTCTGAATCAGAAGAAACATTTACTGACCAATAACAACTAAACATATAAAGTCATTTCTGCTGAGGAATGAACTGAATCACTGAAGGTCAATTAAGAGATTAAATGCATGAAAATATTTGTTTTATTTAACATATTTAATTATTGGAGGTTTGTGTGGTATTCTGATTTTATTCATTTGGATTCAGAACTGAATCTGTTTCTGTGCAAGTCCTCACATTTAATCTAGAACTTCAATAATCATCATGTTCTCACTCACACACACACATACACACACACACACACACACACACACACACACACTCAATACATACACACAGGAGAGCTGTCAGTCAATAAATGGAAAAACAAAGTATCGTGCGTCACATTTTTGAAAATCTAAATTAGATATTTTGTTGTAAAATAAAAATGCGCTGCTTTACTATTTCCTCAGTTCTGCTGTCATCGAAAAAACATGATGAGTTAGGGTTAGAAAGGTATTTTAATTACTATTATGTTTATGTTTATGTCATTCGAATTTCTACAGTGTCGCGTTAGTAAACTCACTTTTTACCAACTTATTTACACAAAAAACTGTGATTACATAAAAATAAGTTAATCAACTTGTATATTAATCAAGGCTGAAAGTCTTATTTATGACGTGAAATTGTTTTGTCACGATTCATGCGTCGCATCGGGACTTTTATTTTGAATTAGTTTGTTTACTTCCGAAACGTGCGTCTTGCGTCACGCCGGTGCGACGCTTGAGAATCTGTGTCAGACTCTGTGGCACAACAGCACATACGTCGTGTTTATACAGTTCACAATGCCAGTGTGCAACTTCTTTCTCCAGGGCCGCTGTAGATACGGAGATAAGTGCTGGAATGAGCATCCGAGTGGAGGAAGAGGAGGAGAACAGCGCGGGAACCCGCCGCCGGCCGGCAGAGGAGGTCAGACTCTCTGTTTACACTGTTCTGTTCTTCATCAGCAGGATATGCTGTGATTCAACCTAAACAACAACTAGACCAACAGAGTTATTACATCTGTTGTCGACGCTATAATGCTGTTCACACATTACGAGTAACTTTACGTAATCAGATCGTTCTTTCAAGTAACTAGTAAAGTAACGCGTTACGAGTAACTGGAGTTAAACAATCAGATCGTTCTTTCAAGTAACCAGTAAAGTAACGCGTTACGAGTAACTGGAGTTAAACAATCAGGTCGTTCTTTCAAGTAACCAGTAAAGTAACGTGTGACGAGTAACCGGAGTTACACAATCAGATCGTTCTTTCAAGTAACCAGTAAAGTAACGCGTTACGAGTAACTGGAGTTAAACAATCAGATCGTTCTTTCAAGTAACCAGTAAAGTAACGCGTTACGAGTAACTGGAGTTAAACAATCAGGTCGTTCTTTCAAGTAACCAGTAAAGTAACGCGTTACGAGTAACTGGAGTTACACAATCAGGTCGTTCTTTCAAGTAACCAGTAAAGTAACGCGTTACGAGTAACTTTGCGTAATCAGATCGTTCTTTCAAGTAACCAGTAAAGTAACGCGTTACGAGTAACTGGAGTTACACAATCAGGTCGTTCTTTCAAGTAACCAGTAAAGTAACGCGTTACGAGTAACTGGAGTTAAACAATCAGATCGTTCTTTCAAGTAACCAGTAAAGTAACGCGTTACGAGTAACTTTACGTAATCAGATCGTTCTTTCAAGTAACCAGTAAAGTAACGCGTTACGAGTAACTGGAGTTACACAATCAGGTCGTTCTTTCAAGTAACCAGTAAAGTAACGCGTTACGAGTAACTGGAGTTACACAATCAGATCGTTCTTTCAAGTAACCAGTAAAGTAACGCGTTACGAGTAACTGGAGTTACACAATCAGAGCGTTCTTTCAAGTAACCAGTAAAGTAACGTGTTACGAGTAACTGGAGTTACACAATCAGAGCGTTCTTTCAAGTAACCAGTAAAGTAACGCGTTACGAGTAACTGGAGTTACACAATCAGAGCGTTCTTTCAAGTAACCAGTAAAGTAACGCGTTACGAGTAACTGGAGTTACACAATCAGGTCGTTCTTTCAAGTAACCAGTAAAGTAACGCGTTACGAGTAACTGGAGTTACACAATCAGGTCGTTCTTTCAAGTAACCAGTAAAGTAACGCGTTACGAGTAACTGGAGTTAAACAATCAGATCGTTCTTTCAAGTAACCAGTAAAGTAACGCGTTACGAGTAACTTTACGTAATCAGATCGTTCTTTCAAGTAACCAGTAAAGTAACGCGTTACGAGTAACTGGAGTTACACAATCAGGTCGTTCTTTCAAGTAACCAGTAAAGTAACGCGTTACGAGTAACTGGAGTTACACAATCAGATCGTTCTTTCAAGTAACCAGTAAAGTAACGCGTTATGAGTAACTGGAGTTACACAATCAGAGCGTTCTTTCAAGTAACCAGTAAAGTAACGCGTTACGAGTAACCGGAGTTACACAATCAGAGCGTTCTTTCAAGTAACCAGTAAAGTAACGCGTTACGAGTAACCAGAGTTACACAATCAGAGCGTTCTTTCAAGTAACCAGTAAAGTAACGCGTTACGAGTAACTGGAGTTACACAATCAGAGCGTTCTTTCAAGTAACCAGTAAAGTAACGCGTTACGAGTAACCAGAGTTACACAATCAGAGCGTTCTTTCAAGTAACCAGTAAAGTAACGCGTTACGAGTAACCAGAGTTACACAATCAGAGCGTTCTTTCAAGTAACCAGTAAAGTAACGCGTTACGAGTAACTGGAGTTACACAATCAGAGCGTTCTTTCAAGTAACCAGTAAAGTAACGTTTTACGAGTAACTGGAGTTACACAATCAGATCGTTCTTTCAAGTAACCAGTAAAGTAACGCGTTACGAGTAACCAGAGTTACACAATCAAAGCGTTCTTTCAAGTAACCAGTAAAGTAACGCGTTACGAGTAACCGGAGTTACACAATCAGATCGTTCTTTCAAGTAACCAGTAAAGTAACGCGTTACGAGTAACTGGAGTTACACAATCAGAGCGTTCTTTCAAGTAACCAGTAAAGTAACGTGTTACGAGTAACTGGAGTTACACAATCAGAGCGTTCTTTCAAGTAACCAGTAAAGTAACGCGTTACGAGTAACTGGAGTTACACAATCAGAGCGTTCTTTCAAGTAACCAGTAAAGTAACGCGTTACGAGTAACTGGAGTTACACAATCAGGTCGTTCTTTCAAGTAACCAGTAAAGTAACGCGTTACGAGTAACTGGAGTTACACAATCAGGTCGTTCTTTCAAGTAACCAGTAAAGTAACGCGTTACGAGTAACTGGAGTTAAACAATCAGATCGTTCTTTCAAGTAACCAGTAAAGTAACGCGTTACGAGTAACTTTACGTAATCAGATCGTTCTTTCAAGTAACCAGTAAAGTAACGCGTTACGAGTAACTGGAGTTACACAATCAGGTCGTTCTTTCAAGTAACCAGTAAAGTAACGCGTTACGAGTAACTGGAGTTACACAATCAGATCGTTCTTTCAAGTAACCAGTAAAGTAACGCGTTATGAGTAACTGGAGTTACACAATCAGAGCGTTCTTTCAAGTAACCAGTAAAGTAACGCGTTACGAGTAACCGGAGTTACACAATCAGAGCGTTCTTTCAAGTAACCAGTAAAGTAACGCGTTACGAGTAACCAGAGTTACACAATCAGAGCGTTCTTTCAAGTAACCAGTAAAGTAACGCGTTACGAGTAACTGGAGTTACACAATCAGAGCGTTCTTTCAAGTAACCAGTAAAGTAACGCGTTACGAGTAACCAGAGTTACACAATCAGAGCGTTCTTTCAAGTAACCAGTAAAGTAACGCGTTACGAGTAACCAGAGTTACACAATCAGAGCGTTCTTTCAAGTAACCAGTAAAGTAACGCGTTACGAGTAACTGGAGTTACACAATCAGAGCGTTCTTTCAAGTAACCAGTAAAGTAACGTTTTACGAGTAACTGGAGTTACACAATCAGATCGTTCTTTCAAGTAACCAGTAAAGTAACGCGTTACGAGTAACCAGAGTTACACAATCAAAGCGTTCTTTCAAGTAACCAGTAAAGTAACGCGTTACGAGTAACCGGAGTTACACAATCAGATCGTTCTTTCAAGTAACCAGTAAAGTAACGCGTTACGAGTAACTGGAGTTACACAATCAGAGCGTTCTTTCAAGTAACCAGTAAAGTAACGCGTTACGAGTAACCGGAGTTACACAATCAGGTCGTTCTTTCAAGTAACCAGTAAAGTAACGCGTTACGAGTAACTGGAGTTACACAATCAGATCTTTCTTTCAAGTAACCAGTAAAGTAACGCGTTACGAGTAACTGGAGTTACACAATCAGAGCGTTCTTTCAAGTAACCAGTAAAGTAACGCGTTACGAGTAACTGGAGTTACACAATCAGAGCGTTCTTTCAAGTAACCAGTAAAGTGACGCGTTACGAGTAACCGGAGTTACACAATCAGAGCGTTCTTTCAAGTAACCAGTAAAGTAACACGTTACGAGTAACTGGAGTTACACAATCAGATCGTTCTTTCAAGTAACCAGTAAAGTAACGCGTTACGAGTAACTGGAGTTACACAATCAGAGCGTTCTTTCAAGTAACCAGTAAAGTAACGCGTTACGAGTAACCGGAGTTACACAATCAGGTCGTTCTTTCAAGTAACCAGTAAAGTAACGCGTTACGAGTAACTGGAGTTACACAATCAGATCTTTCCTTCAAGTAACCAGTAAAGTAACGCGTTACGAGTAACTGGAGTTACACAATCAGAGCGTTCTTTCAAGTAACCAGTAAAGTAACGCGTTACGAGTAACCGGAGTTACACAATCAGGTCGTTCTTTCAAGTAACCAGTAAAGTAACACGTTACGAGTAACTGGAGTTACACAATCAGATCGTTCTTTCAAGTAACCAGTAAAGTAACACGTTACGAGTAACTGGAGTTACACAATCAGAGCGTTCTTTCAAGTAACCAGTAAAGTAACGCGTTACGAGTAACTGGAGTTACACAATCAGATCGTTCTTTCAAGTAACCAGTAAAGTAACGCGTTACGAGTAACTGGAGTTACACAATCAGGTCGTTCTTTCAAGTAACCAGTAGAGTAACACGTTAAGAGTAACTGGAGTTACGTAATCAGATCGTTCTTTCAAGTAACCAGTAAAGTAACGTGTTACGAGTAACTGGAGTTACACAATCAGAGCGTTCTTTCAAGTAACCAGTAAAGTAACACGTTATGAGTAACTGGAGTTACACAATCAGAGCGTTCTTTCAAGTAACCAGTAAAGTAACGCGTTACGAGTAACTGGAGTTACACAATCAGAGCGTTCTTTCAAGTAACCAGTAAAGTGACGCGTTACGAGTAACCGGAGTTACACAATCAGGTTGTTCTTTCAAGTAACCAGTAAAGTAACGCGTTACGAGTAACTGGAGTTACACAATCAGGTCGTTCTTTCAAGTAACCAGTAAAGTAACGCGTTACGAGTAACTGGAGTTACACAATCAGGTCGTTCTTTCAAGTAACCAGTAAAGTAACACGTTACGAGTAACTGGAGTTACACAATCAGAGCGTTCTTTCAAGTAACCAGTAAAGTAACACGTTACGAGTAACTGGAGTTACACAATCAGAGCGTTCTTTCAAGTAACCAGTTAAGTGACGCGTTACGAGTAACCGGAGTTACACAATCAGATCGTTCTTTCAAGTAACCAGTAAAGTAACGCGTTACGAGTAACCGGAGTTTCACAATCAGGTCGTTCTTTCAAGTAACCAGTAAAGTAACGCGTTACGAGTAACTGGAGTTTCACAATCAGGTCGTTCTTTCAAGTAACTAGTAAAGTAACGCGTTACGAGTAACTGGAGTTTCACAATCAGGTCGTTCTTTCAAGTAACTAGTAAAGTAACGCGTTACGAGTAACTGGAGTTACACAATCAGAGCGTTCTTTCAAGTAACCAGTAAAGTAACACGTTACGAGTAACTGGAGTTACACAATCAGAGCGTTCTTTCAAGTAACCAGTTAAGTGACGCGTTACGAGTAACCGGAGTTACACAATCAGATCGTTCTTTCAAGTAACCAGTAAAGTAACGCGTTACGAGTAACTGGAGTTTCACAATCAGGTCGTTCTTTCAAGTAACTAGTAAAGTAACGCGTTACGAGTAACTGGAGTTTCACAATCAGGTCGTTCTTTCAAGTAACTAGTAAAGTAACGCGTTACGAGTAACTGGAGTTTCACAATCAGGTCGTTCTTTCAAGTAACTAGTAAAGTAACGCGTTACGAGTAACTGGAGTTACACAATCAGATCGTTATTTCAAGTAACCAGTAAAGTAACGCGTTACGAGTAACTTTACGTAATCAGATCGTTCTTTCAAGTAACCAGTAAAGTAACGTGTTACGAGTAACTGGAGTTACACAATCAGGTCGTTCTTTCAAGTAACCAGTAAAGTAACGCGTTACGAGTAACTGGAGTTACACAATCAGATCGTTCTTTCAAGTAACCAGTAAAGTAACGCGTTACGAGTAACTGGAGTTTCACAATCAGGTCGTTCTTTCAAGTAACTAGTAAAGTAACGCGTTACGAGTAACTGGAGTTTCACAATCAGGTCGTTCTTTCAAGTAACTAGTAAAGTAACGCGTTACGAGTAACTGGAGTTTCACAATCAGGTCGTTCTTTCAAGTAACTAGTAAAGTAACGCGTTACGAGTAACTGGAGTTACACAATCAGAGCGTTCTTTCAAGTAACCAGTAAAGTAACACGTTACGAGTAACTGGAGTTACACAATCAGAGCGTTCTTTCAAGTAACCAGTTAAGTGACGCGTTACGAGTAACCGGAGTTACACAATCAGATCGTTCTTTCAAGTAACCAGTAAAGTAACGCGTTACGAGTAACTGGAGTTTCACAATCAGGTCGTTCTTTCAAGTAACTAGTAAAGTAACGCGTTACGAGTAACTGGAGTTTCACAATCAGGTCGTTCTTTCAAGTAACTAGTAAAGTAACGCGTTACGAGTAACTGGAGTTTCACAATCAGGTCGTTCTTTCAAGTAACTAGTAAAGTAACGCGTTACGAGTAACTGGAGTTACACAATCAGATCGTTATTTCAAGTAACCAGTAAAGTAACGCGTTACGAGTAACTTTACGTAATCAGATCGTTCTTTCAAGTAACCAGTAAAGTAACGCGTTACGAGTAACTGGAGTTACACAATCAGGTCGTTCTTTCAAGTAACCAGTAAAGTAACGCGTTACGAGTAACTGGAGTTACACAATCAGATCGTTCTTTCAAGTAACCAGTAAAGTAACGCGTTATGAGTAACTGGAGTTACACAATCAGAGCGTTCTTTCAAGTAACCAGTAAAGTAACGCGTTACGAGTAACCGGAGTTACACAATCAGAGCGTTCTTTCAAGTAACCAGTAAAGTAACGCGTTACGAGTAACTGGAGTTACACAATCAGATCGTTCTTTCAAGTAACCAGTAAAGTAACGTGTTACGAGTAACTGGAGTTACACAATCAGATCGTTCTTTCAAGTAACCAGTAAAGTAACGCGTTACGAGTAACCAGAGTTACACAATCAGAGCGTTCTTTCAAGTAACCAGTAAAGTAACGCGTTACGAGTAACTGGAGTTACACAATCAGAGCGTTCTTTCAAGTAACCAGTAAAGTAACGTTTTACGAGTAACTGGAGTTACACAATCAGATCGTTCTTTCAAGTAACCAGTAAAGTAACGCGTTACGAGTAACCAGAGTTACACAATCAAAGCGTTCTTTCAAGTAACCAGTAAAGTAACGCGTTACGAGTAACCGGAGTTACACAATCAGAGCGTTCTTTCAAGTAACCAGTAAAGTAACGCGTTACGAGTAACTGGAGTTACACAATCAGAGCGTTCTTTCAAGTAACCAGTAAAGTAACACGTTACGAGTAACCGGAGTTACACAATCAGGTCGTTCTTTCAAGTAACCAGTAAAGTAACACGTTACGAGTAACTGGAGTTACACAATCAGATCGTTCTTTCAAGTAACCAGTAAAGTAACACGTTACGAGTAACTGGAGTTACACAATCAGAGCGTTCTTTCAAGTAACCAGTAAAGTAACGCGTTACGAGTAACTGGAGTTACACAATCAGGTCGTTCTTTCAAGTAACCAGTAAAGTAACACGTTACGAGTAACTGGAGTTACACAATCAGGTCGTTCTTTCAAGTAACCAGTAGAGTAACACGTTAAGAGTAACTGGAGTTACGTAATCAGATCGTTCTTTCAAGTAACCAGTAAAGTAACGTGTTACGAGTAACTGGAGTTACACAATCAGAGCGTTCTTTCAAGTAACCAGTAAAGTAACACGTTATGAGTAACTGGAGTTACACAATCAGAGCATTCTTTCAAGTAACCAGTAAAGTAACGCGTTACGAGTAACTGGAGTTACACAATCAGAGCGTTCTTTCAAGTAACCAGTAAAGTAACACGTTACGAGTAACTGGAGTTACACAATCAGATCGTTCTTTCAAGTAACCAGTAAAGTAACACGTTACGAGTAACTGGAGTTACACAATCAGATCGTTCTTTCAAGTAACCAGTAAAGTAACACGTTACGAGTAACCGGAGTTACACAATCAGAGCGTTCTTTCAAGTAACCAGTAAAGTGACGCGTTACGAGTAACTGGAGTTACACAATCAGAGCGTTCTTTCAAGTAACCAGTAAAGTGACGCGTTACGAGTAACTGGAGTTACACAATCAGATCGTTCTTTCAAGTAACCAGTAAAGTAACGCGTTACGAGTAACTGGAGTTACACAATCAGAGCGTTCTTTCAAGTAACCAGTAAAGTAACACGTTACGAGTAACTGGAGTTACACAATCAGAGCGTTCTTTCAAGTAACCAGTTAAGTGACGCGTTACGAGTAACCGGAGTTACACAATCAGGTCGTTCTTTCAAGTAACTAGTAAAGTAACGCGTTACGAGTAACTGGAGTTACACAATCAGATCGTTATTTCAAGTAACCAGTAAAGTAACGCGTTACGAGTAACTTTACGTAATCAGATCGTTCTTTCAAGTAACCAGTAAAGTAACGCGTTACGAGTAACTGGAGTTACACAATCAGGTCGTTCTTTCAAGTAACCAGTAAAGTAACGCGTTACGAGTAACTGGAGTTACACAATCAGATCGTTCTTTCAAGTAACCAGTAAAGTAACGCGTTATGAGTAACTGGAGTTACACAATCAGAGCGTTCTTTCAAGTAACCAGTAAAGTAACGCGTTACGAGTAACCGGAGTTACACAATCAGAGCGTTCTTTCAAGTAACCAGTAAAGTAACGCGTTACGAGTAACTGGAGTTACACAATCAGATCGTTCTTTCAAGTAACCAGTAAAGTAACGTGTTACGAGTAACTGGAGTTACACAATCAGATCGTTCTTTCAAGTAACCAGTAAAGTAACGCGTTACGAGTAACCAGAGTTACACAATCAGAGCGTTCTTTCAAGTAACCAGTAAAGTAACGCGTTACGAGTAACTGGAGTTACACAATCAGAGCGTTCTTTCAAGTAACCAGTAAAGTAACGTTTTACGAGTAACTGGAGTTACACAATCAGATCGTTCTTTCAAGTAACCAGTAAAGTAACGCGTTACGAGTAACCAGAGTTACACAATCAAAGCGTTCTTTCAAGTAACCAGTAAAGTAACGCGTTACGAGTAACCGGAGTTACACAATCAGAGCGTTCTTTCAAGTAACCAGTAAAGTAACGCGTTACGAGTAACTGGAGTTACACAATCAGAGCGTTCTTTCAAGTAACCAGTAAAGTAACACGTTACGAGTAACCGGAGTTACACAATCAGGTCGTTCTTTCAAGTAACCAGTAAAGTAACACGTTACGAGTAACTGGAGTTACACAATCAGATCGTTCTTTCAAGTAACCAGTAAAGTAACACGTTACGAGTAACTGGAGTTACACAATCAGAGCGTTCTTTCAAGTAACCAGTAAAGTAACGCGTTACGAGTAACTGGAGTTACACAATCAGGTCGTTCTTTCAAGTAACCAGTAAAGTAACACGTTACGAGTAACTGGAGTTACACAATCAGGTCGTTCTTTCAAGTAACCAGTAGAGTAACACGTTAAGAGTAACTGGAGTTACGTAATCAGATCGTTCTTTCAAGTAACCAGTAAAGTAACGTGTTACGAGTAACTGGAGTTACACAATCAGAGCGTTCTTTCAAGTAACCAGTAAAGTAACACGTTATGAGTAACTGGAGTTACACAATCAGAGCATTCTTTCAAGTAACCAGTAAAGTAACGCGTTACGAGTAACTGGAGTTACACAATCAGAGCGTTCTTTCAAGTAACCAGTAAAGTAACACGTTACGAGTAACTGGAGTTACACAATCAGATCGTTCTTTCAAGTAACCAGTAAAGTAACACGTTACGAGTAACTGGAGTTACACAATCAGATCGTTCTTTCAAGTAACCAGTAAAGTAACACGTTACGAGTAACCGGAGTTACACAATCAGAGCGTTCTTTCAAGTAACCAGTAAAGTGACGCGTTACGAGTAACTGGAGTTACACAATCAGAGCGTTCTTTCAAGTAACCAGTAAAGTGACGCGTTACGAGTAACTGGAGTTACACAATCAGATCGTTCTTTCAAGTAACCAGTAAAGTAACGCGTTACGAGTAACTGGAGTTACACAATCAGAGCGTTCTTTCAAGTAACCAGTAAAGTAACACGTTACGAGTAACTGGAGTTACACAATCAGAGCGTTCTTTCAAGTAACCAGTTAAGTGACGCGTTACGAGTAACCGGAGTTACACAATCAGATCGTTCTTTCAAGTAACCAGTAAAGTAACGCGTTACGAGTAACCGGAGTTTCACAATCAGGTCGTTCTTTCAAGTAACCAGTAAAGTAACGCGTTACGAGTAACTGGAGTTTCACAATCAGGTCGTTCTTTCAAGTAACTAGTAAAGTAACGCGTTACGAGTAACTGGAGTTTCACAATCAGGTCGTTCTTTCAAGTAACTAGTAAAGTAACGCGTTACGAGTAACTGGAGTTACACAATCAGAGCGTTCTTTCAAGTAACCAGTAAAGTAACACGTTACGAGTAACTGGAGTTACACAATCAGAGCGTTCTTTCAAGTAACCAGTTAAGTGACGCGTTACGAGTAACCGGAGTTACACAATCAGATCGTTCTTTCAAGTAACCAGTAAAGTAACGCGTTACGAGTAACTGGAGTTTCACAATCAGGTCGTTCTTTCAAGTAACTAGTAAAGTAACGCGTTACGAGTAACTGGAGTTTCACAATCAGGTCGTTCTTTCAAGTAACTAGTAAAGTAACGCGTTACGAGTAACTGGAGTTTCACAATCAGGTCGTTCTTTCAAGTAACTAGTAAAGTAACGCGTTACGAGTAACTGGAGTTACACAATCAGATCGTTATTTCAAGTAACCAGTAAAGTAACGCGTTACGAGTAACTTTACGTAATCAGATCGTTCTTTCAAGTAACCAGTAAAGTAACGTGTTACGAGTAACTGGAGTTACACAATCAGGTCGTTCTTTCAAGTAACCAGTAAAGTAACGCGTTACGAGTAACTGGAGTTACACAATCAGATCGTTCTTTCAAGTAACCAGTAAAGTAACGCGTTACGAGTAACTGGAGTTTCACAATCAGGTCGTTCTTTCAAGTAACTAGTAAAGTAACGCGTTACGAGTAACTGGAGTTTCACAATCAGGTCGTTCTTTCAAGTAACTAGTAAAGTAACGCGTTACGAGTAACTGGAGTTTCACAATCAGGTCGTTCTTTCAAGTAACTAGTAAAGTAACGCGTTACGAGTAACTGGAGTTACACAATCAGAGCGTTCTTTCAAGTAACCAGTAAAGTAACACGTTACGAGTAACTGGAGTTACACAATCAGAGCGTTCTTTCAAGTAACCAGTTAAGTGACGCGTTACGAGTAACCGGAGTTACACAATCAGATCGTTCTTTCAAGTAACCAGTAAAGTAACGCGTTACGAGTAACTGGAGTTTCACAATCAGGTCGTTCTTTCAAGTAACTAGTAAAGTAACGCGTTACGAGTAACTGGAGTTTCACAATCAGGTCGTTCTTTCAAGTAACTAGTAAAGTAACGCGTTACGAGTAACTGGAGTTTCACAATCAGGTCGTTCTTTCAAGTAACTAGTAAAGTAACGCGTTACGAGTAACTGGAGTTACACAATCAGATCGTTATTTCAAGTAACCAGTAAAGTAACGCGTTACGAGTAACTTTACGTAATCAGATCGTTCTTTCAAGTAACCAGTAAAGTAACGCGTTACGAGTAACTGGAGTTACACAATCAGGTCGTTCTTTCAAGTAACCAGTAAAGTAACGCGTTACGAGTAACTGGAGTTACACAATCAGATCGTTCTTTCAAGTAACCAGTAAAGTAACGCGTTATGAGTAACTGGAGTTACACAATCAGAGCGTTCTTTCAAGTAACCAGTAAAGTAACGCGTTACGAGTAACCGGAGTTACACAATCAGAGCGTTCTTTCAAGTAACCAGTAAAGTAACGCGTTACGAGTAACTGGAGTTACACAATCAGATCGTTCTTTCAAGTAACCAGTAAAGTAACGTGTTACGAGTAACTGGAGTTACACAATCAGATCGTTCTTTCAAGTAACCAGTAAAGTAACGCGTTACGAGTAACCAGAGTTACACAATCAGAGCGTTCTTTCAAGTAACCAGTAAAGTAACGCGTTACGAGTAACTGGAGTTACACAATCAGAGCGTTCTTTCAAGTAACCAGTAAAGTAACGTTTTACGAGTAACTGGAGTTACACAATCAGATCGTTCTTTCAAGTAACCAGTAAAGTAACGCGTTACGAGTAACCAGAGTTACACAATCAAAGCGTTCTTTCAAGTAACCAGTAAAGTAACGCGTTACGAGTAACCGGAGTTACACAATCAGATCGTTCTTTCAAGTAACCAGTAAAGTAACGCGTTACGAGTAACTGGAGTTACACAATCAGAGCGTTCTTTCAAGTAACCAGTAAAGTAACGCGTTACGAGTAACCGGAGTTACACAATCAGGTCGTTCTTTCAAGTAACCAGTAAAGTAACACGTTACGAGTAACTGGAGTTACACAATCAGATCGTTCTTTCAAGTAACCAGTAAAGTAACACGTTACGAGTAACTGGAGTTACACAATCAGAGCGTTCTTTCAAGTAACCAGTAAAGTAACGCGTTACGAGTAACTGGAGTTACACAATCAGATCGTTCTTTCAAGTAACCAGTAAAGTAACACGTTACGAGTAACTGGAGTTACACAATCAGGTCGTTCTTTCAAGTAACCAGTAGAGTAACACGTTAAGAGTAACTGGAGTTACGTAATCAGATCGTTCTTTCAAGTAACCAGTAAAGTAACGTGTTACGAGTAACTGGAGTTACACAATCAGAGCGTTCTTTCAAGTAACCAGTAAAGTAACACGTTACGAGTAACTGGAGTTACACAATCAGAGCGTTCTTTCAAGTAACCAGTAAAGTAACACGTTACGAGTAACTGGAGTTACACAATCAGAGCGTTCTTTCAAGTAACCAGTAAAGTGACGCGTTACGAGTAACCGGAGTTACACAATCAGAGCGTTCTTTCAAGTAACCAGTAAAGTAACACGTTACGAGTAACTGGAGTTACACAATCAGATCGTTCTTTCAAGTAACCAGTAAAGTAACACGTTACGAGTAACCGGAGTTACACAATCAGAGCGTTCTTTCAAGTAACCAGTAAAGTAACACGTTACGAGTAACTGGAGTTACACAATCAGAGCGTTCTTTCAAGTAACCAGTAAAGTGACGCGTTACGAGTAACTGGAGTTACACAATCAGATCGTTCTTTCAAGTAACCAGTAAAGTAACGCGTTACGAGTAACCGGAGTTACACAATCAGGTTGTTCTTTCAAGTAACCAGTAAAGTAACGCGTTACGAGTAACTGGAGTTACACAATCAGGTCGTTCTTTCAAGTAACCAGTAAAGTAACGCGTTACGAGTAACTGGAGTTACACAATCAGATCGTTCTTTCAAGTAACCAGTAAAGTAACGCGTTACGAGTAACTGGAGTTACACAATCAGGTCGTTCTTTCAAGTAACCAGTAAAGTAACACGTTACGAGTAACTGGAGTTACACAATCAGAGCGTTCTTTCAAGTAACCAGTAAAGTAACGCGTTACGAGTAACTGGAGTTACACAATCAGGTCGTTCTTTCAAGTAACCAGTAAAGTAACACGTTACGAGTAACTGGAGTTACACAATCAGAGCGTTCTTTCAAGTAACCAGTAAAGTAACACGTTACGAGTAACTGGAGTTACACAATCAGAGCGTTCTTTCAAGTAACCTGTTAAGTGACGCGTTACGAGTAACCGGAGTTACACAATCAGATCGTTCTTTCAAGTAACCAGTAAAGTAACGCGTTACGAGTAACTGGAGTTTCACAATCAGGTCGTTCTTTCAAGTAACTAGTAAAGTAACGCGTTACGAGTAACTGGAGTTTCACAATCAGGTCGTTCTTTCAAGTAACTAGTAAAGTAACGCGTTACGAGTAACTGGAGTTTCACAATCAGGTCGTTCTTTCAAGTAACTAGTAAAGTAACGCGTTACGAGTAACTGGAGTTACACAATCAGAGCGTTCTTTCAAGTAACCAGTAAAGTAACACGTTACGAGTAACTGGAGTTACACAATCAGAGCGTTCTTTCAAGTAACCAGTTAAGTGACGCGTTACGAGTAACCGGAGTTACACAATCAGATCGTTCTTTCAAGTAACCAGTAAAGTAACGCGTTACGAGTAACTGGAGTTACACAATCAGATCGTTATTTCAAGTAACCAGTAAAGTAATAATTTTAATTTTACAACAATATATTATATTCAAGTAACCATTAAGTAACGCGTTACGAGTAACCGGAGTTACACAATCAAAGCGTTCTTTCAAGTAACCATTAAAGTAACGCGTTACGAGTAACCGGAGTTACACAATCAGGTCGTTCTTTCAAGTAACTAGTAAAGTAATCATTTTAATTTTACAAAAATATATATTTTATTTTTCCAATTTTTCACAGAAAAAAGGGAAATACTATGTGTATGTCAAATATTAATGTAAATATTAATGCAGATGATCTTAAAGGTGTATCCAAACTTTTCACTGGTAGTGTGTATATTAAAATGTCAAACAATGCCATAAGTATTTTAACACCTAATATAATTTATACAAATGTTTAAACTGAACTTTACTGGCAGACAAACAAAATTATGTGTTGTTGCAGGCTTTGGGAACCGTGTGTGGATAAACCCGTCTCAACGGACCGGCGGCGAGTTCAGCCAGCCTTCCTCGTTCTCCCGAGGCGGGAATGACAGAGGCGGTGGGAATGACTGGAACAGAGGCGGCGGGAATGACAGAGGTGGGAATGACTGGAACAGAGGCGGCGGGAATAACAGGGGCGGCAGTAATGACTGGAACAGAGGCGGCGGGACGTCCAGAGACGTCAAGAGCTCCGACTTCAGCTTCAGCAGTCAGAACAGATTCTCAGCACTCGGCTCTCAGAGCAACTTTGATAAAGCTGGACAAAACTCAGCGGATGACAATGCAAAACATGTGTAAGCGCAGTTTACACTAATGCATTTTTGTGGGAATGCTTGTCAATCAGTATATAAAAGAGATAATTAATACACTTTGTGCTTTTATTGCATGCTTGTATTCCAGGGACACAATCCAGAATGATATGGAGGTCTGGCAGACTTCTGGCCAGTGGCCGTTTTCATGCTATTCGGTCCTCAACGGCCAGATCTCGGGTCAGTGAGCACACAGACTCATCACAGTCTGGCAGATTTAAGCCTTTCAAGGAAATATGAGCTTTGAAAATCCTTTGAATGTTTATCAGAAAAGGCAGAATCTCTCACACACATGACCGGCTGGCATTAAGCTTCAGACAACGGGAGGTTCTGATCTTTATCCTTGGAGTGTTTGTTGATATTTTGCAGGGTTTGTGGAGTGTTCTCCGGAGGAGCTGAGACAGGAATATTACTCCTGCCTAGCGTCTGGTGATATACAACCTTATGTACGTTTAACAGGCACTTCACTTCTTCAGTGAACGAGCAGATTCAAGCGACTGTGCTTTTCATGCAATCCTGTGTGGTGTTTCAGGTGAACTCTGTGCAAGTGCTGGCCAACCAGTGGAGGAACAGAGTTCAGGAGCTGCGGACCATGAGCGGCTCCACTCAGATCAGTGTGGTAAGATGACGCGAGATCCTTCTCATTCGGCACTGAACGGGTGGACAGGAGGAGTTTAAATGGTGTGGTTGATGTCCTCAGATCTCAGAGCTGAATAACTCCAGTTCCCAGACACCATCTCACGGGTTTGGCTCAACAAACACCGGCTTTGGTTCGACAGGGTTTGGAGTCGCAGCATCATCGTCGTCAACATCCGGGTTCGGAGCGGCAGGTTTGTTCTGCATTTCTGCACAGTAATAAATCCTAACCCTTTTGAAATGTTCGAGTCTGATCTTCTCCATCTCATCCTGTATGTTTCGGTAACCGCTCTGTTGTTTTCTCAGGGTTTGGTTCCGGCTCTCAGAGCAGCAGCAGCTTCAGCTTTGCCTCGTCCTCGGCACCTGTGTTCGGAGAGACACCTGTGTTCGGAGCCGCCGCGTTCAGCCCCGCTCACACATCGGCGGTGTTCGGCACTCCCGCGCCGTCCTTTTCTTTTGCTGCGCCCGCTGCAGAAACTCAACCCAGCCCTGCGGCGTTCGGCTCAGCGGCCGGCTTCAGCTTCAAGACGCCTGCAGGAGGACTGGGCAGCGGGTTTGGGTCCTCGGCACCGGCCCCGAGCGCCGGCTTCGGTCAGAGTGCCTCCGTGTTCAGCGGATCTGCAGCCGATCCTGCTGGGAGTTCAAAAGACAGTCTGTTTACGGCCCAGAGCGACCTGACAGCCGAGGAACTGAAGGAGTTCACGGCCAAACGCTTCACGCTGGGTCAGATCCCTCTCAAACCGCCTCCTGCTGACCTCCTCATGGTTTAACACTGACTCTAGGGCTTCAGGAACAGCCTCTTCTTTTTAACGCAGCGTTAATAAACATGTTTATGGACTAAGACAGTGAGTTTTATGTTTTAGTTCAACTTGCATTGTGGGTAATCCTTGAAAATGCTTTAGTCGATGTTTCCACATCCTTCAAATTTGTATTGTTGGAAATGCCATGGTACACAATGATGGAAAATATCAGAAATATTAACAAATACAATTTTATCTATGAAATTGTGAAAAAAGTGCATTTGAATCGCGTTTTCTGCAGACAGTCCCTTATTGCTGTGCAGTAATACAGCGTGGGACAGAAACACAAAGGTATTTACATGATAATATGGTGCATTTGCAAGAAATTATGCCAATACAATGTTCAACAACTATGATGTTATGGTACATTTATAAAAAGCGCATGTTTTTGTGTTCAAAATGAGCCTAAAATGTAAGATAATAAATCTTAAGTAAATGTCTATTTCTAAAAGCACAAACATAAAATTATATTCGAAAAGTAAAAACAAAAATTGTATTACTTCTAACTTTAAGTATATTCAGTTTGTGAAAATATGCAATACCATTATAAATATAATTGTAATGCTTTTTATTCATTGCGTACTCATTTATTTTGTTTGAATATAGATCTGTTCACTATTTACTGTGTTTTATATGCTTATTAAAATACAATTAACACATAGAATCGCACGGATATGACTTTTCTTGTGGAAAAAATGCACTTTAGTATACTTTTATAAAGTGTGCTTATTTACACAAATAATAAAGGAACGCGCTTAAGTGTGAATTAAATGCAATGCTTTCGACTAAATGCATATGTAATTGATTTCAACTGTATCACAGATTAAGTTCATATTAAATGCAATTATTTGAACTTTTTTTTTTTAAAACACTTAAATGGGAATTAAATACATCTATATATATTTTTTTTTCATAAGTGTCTTTAAAATAAAGTTAAAGTGAATAAACAATAACTGAATGTGAACTGAAATATGCTTTAATGTCAGATAACGACATTGTGTTTCTGAAGGAACAGATTTTAATCATACTCAGAAACAAACAAGAGAAACCCAAATCTACAAACGTACGAGAACAGACAAAAAATAAGGGAGAACTCAGGGAATAAATACATGAGCAAATTAAGGGAACTAATGAACTCAAAGAAGTGATTGACGGACAGAAGATGAACTGAATGAAAATAAACTCAAATTCACTTAAGATGAAATTAAAATCAATAATTTTTCATGCGCTTTAGTATTTTAGTCAATAGGTAAAAATAAGTGGATTATGTAAAACACTATAAAATCATAATTATTTAAAATCTGTTTAATAAGATTCACAGAATAATGGTGGAAGTGTGCAGTTTCCCGGGAAATCCGTCCAACAGCTCTTCAGTTTCCCGGGAAATCCGTCCAAGAACTCTTAAATGTTTTTAATGTATTTAATAGGCTTTTCGTAGTGATTTAGTAAAACAGGGGTTGGAAAACAGTTTTATGAGGTACTCGTTCATTATTTAAATTGTGATAATTTCGAAGGAAATTAAGTCCTGTCTCTTTAAATATGAGTTTTCGCGCGTGTTTACATCCGGGTCCTGATAGGGAGTCGCAGCGCGGGAAACGCAAGCATGTCTCGCCGAGACGAGCCTGATGGCGGCTTTGAGTGCGTCCTCGGGATCCTGCGCTCGCTGTATCCGGTCGTGCGGAATCTGGAGCAGTTCACCGACGAGCTTGAGTTCAGCGACGGCCGGAAACCGGCTCTGCTGGAGGAGAGAGACGGCGCGCGCTTTAAAGCGCTCGTGCGGGGACTGATGATATGCTCGTTCACGCCGCCGCAGGGGCTGCGCGCTCCCGCGCAGGTACGTCACACACACGTGCGCGCTTGTTTACATCTCAAAATAAACATGGGTTTAAACAACAACAGGGTTTTCAGCAAAGTTTGATCACTACACAATTTGAAGCAGGTTTTTCTCTGCTACATATAACCATGTGTGTATATAATATTTATTTATATATAATATTTTCCCTATTTAACTTTCTTATTATTTATTCTTCCATGTTCATGTTCCATATCATTTTTTGTGCTGTTTTAATTGCTTGGCAATACAAAATTAATTTTTTTGTCATGCCAATAAAGCTTTCTGAATAGAATTGAGAGAGAGAGAGAGAGAGAAGAAAAGAGAGAGCGAGATTATAATTACTTTTTTTTTTTAGGCTAATTGATTACACAGTCTTACTAGACATATCATTTTTAAAATTAAGCTATTAAATTAAATATTGTGATTATTTTGTGGGGGTTACCATGGTTTAAGTATAATAATCCTTTTTGTTTTTGTTATTTGTAGCAATATATTGAGTTATTTCTTATTATCATCAAATCAAATGTTTCCTGCAATTTTTTCAGTTGTAATTACGAAATGAAAGATGATAAAGGGTTATTTTGCACAAAAGTGAAAATGATTCCTTTATTTATTCTTCCTCAAGCCATCCCAGGTGTTTATGACTTTCCTCCGTCAGATGAACACAATCAGAGTTATATTAAACAAAAGCCATGCTCTTCCCATTGGGAGCCAGTGATTAAGATTTATAAATATGGATGTTTTTCCTCCAAAAATGCATCTCTTCTCCTCATTAGGGCTTTATTGACTGCTTTTAGGGCTTCAAAATCTCAGTCTCCATTCACTCCCATTATAAATCTGGGAAGAGCCAGGATTTTTTAATATTTCTCTGGTTGTGTTCTGCAGAAGAAAGTCATTTCATCTTTCATTTATTCCGCGTGAAATAACTCATTATCCCGTTAAATGACGAGTGATGTGTTGTTTCAGCTCAGCACGCTTCCGGAGGTTTTGGCGTTCGCACTAAACCACATCAAACGGAAGAAGCTGAGGAACGTCCTGGGATTCGGCTATCAGTGCAACGACGTGACGGCCTCTTCGGATCCCTTCCGATTCCACGGAGACGTTTCCCAGACGGCCGCCCACATCAGCACCAGTGAGCTGTGGATGAGGATCAACCAGCGGCTGGGAACGGAGGTCACGCGCTTCCTGCTGCAGGACTGCGCCGTGTTCGCCACCGTCCCGCCCTCCTGTTTGCTGCAGGTGTGCGGCCCGCCCGTGTACGACCTGCTGCTTCCCCGCTCCTGGTCCGGCTTCTTCCTCAGTGACGCCTCGCCTCAAGCGTCCTTCAGAAATCCCGCTATCCCGCGGAGAGACGCTAGGGAAATGCTCTCAAAAAAGAGAGCGAGAGATGACGACAAGGGCGATAAATGCCCTAAGAGGCGACGGGTCGACGGTCCGTCGGGTTCCTCCGTGAGTATCCAAAGTCCCGGATCTCGGAGCTGGAAGCCCGGGGATCAGCCGCCTCCTCGACCGTCACACTGTTCGATCCGTGTTCTGAACATGCTCTACAACGGGCGGGGCATGAAGAACTTCCTGCTCAACAGGAAACTGAAAGATGTGGGCGGGTCTAGACGCCTGCAGGGGGCGGATCTCATCCGGACAATATTCCTCCAATCAGAGCCCGACACGCAGCTGAGACCGAAGAAACTTCCCAAGCGGTTCTTTGCCATGGTGCCCGTGTTCAGCCGGCTCTTACGGCAGCACAGGAAGTGCCCGTACACCCGGTTTCTGCAGAGGAAGTGCTCAGGGACTCCGGACTCTCAGGATATGGAGGCGCTGCTTAAGTCACACTTCTCACCTTACAGGGTGTATCTATTTGTAAGGGAATGTTTGCTCTACGTTATTCCTGAGGAACTATGGGGATCCCATGAAAACCGGCTCCACTTCCTGTCCAATGTGAAGAACTTCCTGCGTCTTGGGAAATTTGAGCGGCTCTCATTGGTCCAGCTGATGTGGAAGATGAAGGTCAACGCTTGCCATTGGCTGGGACTCAGGAAACGTGCGTCAACATTTTTATTCTTAACTTTTGGTTGTTTGAAGTGAGTGTAAAGAGTTTAAGGAGTGTAACAGGTGTTTGGAGTATAATGGGTGTAAGGGGTCTAATGGGTGTAAAGACGGCTGTAACAAGTGTAAAGATGGGTGTAACGAATGTAAAAATGGGTGTGACTGGTTTAAGGGGTGTAACGAGTGTAAAGACGGGTGTAACGAGTGTAAAGACGGGTGTAACGAGTGTAAAGACGGGTGTAACGAGTGTAAAGACGGGTGTAAAGACGGGTGTAAGGGGTGTAACGAGTGTAAAGACGGGTGTAACGAGTGTAAAGACGGGTGTAACGAGTGTAAAGACGGGTGTAACGAGTGTAAAGACGGGTGTAACGAGTGTAAAGACGGGTGTAACGAGTGTAAAGACGGGTGTAACGAGTGTAAAGACGGGTGTAACGAGTGTAAAGACGGGTGTAACGAGTGTAAAGACGGGTGTAACGAGTGTAAAGACGGGTGTAACGAGTGTAAAGACGGGTGTAACGAGTGTAAAGACGGGTGTAAGGGGTGTAAAGACGGGTGTAAGGGGTGTAACGAGTGTAAAGACTGGTGTAACGAGTGTAAAGACGGGTGTAACGACTGTAAAAACGGGTGTGACTGGTTTAAGGGGTGTAACGAGTGTAAAGACGGGTGTAACGAGTGTAAAGACGGGTGTAACGAGTGTAAAGACGGGTGTAAAGACGGGTGTAAGGGGTGTAACGAGTGTAAAGACGGGTGTAACGAGTGTAAAGACGGGTGTAACGACTGTAAAGACGGGTGTAAAGACGGGTGTAACGACTGTAAAGACGGGTGTAACGACTGTAAAGACGGGTGTAAAGACGGGTGTAAGGGGTGTAACGAGTGTAAAGACGGGTGTAAGGGGTGTGGCGAGTGTAAAGACGGGTGTGACGAGTGTAAAGACGGGTGTGACGAGTGTAAGGACGGGTGTAAGGACGGGTGTAAGGACGGGTGTAAGGACGGGTGTAAGGACGGGTGTAAGGACGGGTGTAAAGACGGGTGTAAGGAGTTTAAAGACGGGTGTAAGGGGTGTAACGGGTGTAAAGACGGGTGTGACGAGTGTAAAGACGGGTGTGACGAGTGTAAGGACGGGTGTAAGGACGGGTGTAAGGACGGGTGTAAAGACGGGTGTAAGGGGTGTAACGAGTTTAAAGACGGGTGTAAGGGGTGTAACGGGTGTAAAGACGGGTGTGACGAGTGTAAAGACGGGTGTGACGAGTGTAAGGACGGGTGTAAGGACGGGTGTAAGGACGGGTGTAAGGACGGGTGTAAGGACGGGTGTAAGGACGGGTGTAAAGACGGGTGTAAGGGGTGTAACGAGTTTAAAGACGGGTGTAAGGGGTGTAACGGGTGTAACGAGTGTAAAGACGGGTGTAACGAGTGTAAAGACGGGTGTAACGACTGTAAAGACGGGTGTAAGGGGTGTAACGAGTGTAAAGACGGGTGTAAGGGGTGTGACGAGTGTAAAGACGGGTGTGACGAGTGTAAAGACGGGTGTGACGAGTGTAAGGACGGGTGTAAGGACGGGTGTAAGGACGGGTGTAAGGACGGGTGTAAGGACGGGTGTAAGGACGGGTGTAAGGACGGGTGTAAGGGGTGTAAGGAGTGTAAAGACGGGTGTAAGGGGTGTAAAGATGGGTGTAACGAGTGTAAAGACGGGTGTAACGACTGTAAAAACGGGTGTGACTGGTTTAAGGGGTGTAACGAGTGTAAAGACGGGTGTAACGAGTGTAAAGACGGGTGTAACGAGTGTAAAGACGGGTGTAACGAGTGTAAAGACGGGTGTAACGGGTGTAAAGACGGGTGTAAGGGGTGTAACGAGTGTAAAGACGGGTGTAACGAGTGTAAAGACGGGTGTAACGACTGTAAAGACGGGTGTAAAGACGGGTGTAACGACTGTAAAGACGGGTGTAACGACTGTAAAGACGGGTGTAAAGACGGGTGTAAGGGGTGTAACGAGTGTAAAGACGGGTGTAAGGGGTGTGACGAGTGTAAAGACGGGTGTGACGAGTGTAAAGACGGGTGTGACGAGTGTAAGGACGGGTGTAAGGACGGGTGTAAGGACGGGTGTAAGGACGGGTGTAAGGACGGGTGTAAGGACGGGTGTAAAGACGGGTGTAAGGGGTGTAACGAGTTTAAAGACGGGTGTAAGGGGTGTAACGGGTGTAAAGACGGGTGTGACGAGTGTAAAGACGGGTGTGACGAGTGTAAGGACGGGTGTAAGGACGGGTGTAAGGACGGGTGTAAGGACGGGTGTAAAGACGGGTGTAAGGGGTGTAACGAGTTTAAAGACGGGTGTAACGGGTGTAAAGACGGGTGTGACGAGTGTAAAGACGGGTGTGACGAGTGTAAGGACGGGTGTAAGGACGGGTGTAAGGACGGGTGTAAGGACGGGTGTAAGGACGGGTGTAAGGACGGGTGTAAGGACGGGTGTAAGGACGGGTGTAACGAGTTTAAAGACGG
>JAWRVZ010000399.1:10000-15000 GCA_037043235.1 Rhodeus uyekii | reverse complement strand
ATTAAACGAGACGCAGCTGTTCTTCCCAGAATTAACATCCCATTTATTTTATCATCAGAGGAATTGATATTAATATGTTCAAATGGTTTGATGTTTCCATTGAACCGTTGAAACAGTGCAGTTGCAATCCTTAAAAGCAGAGACAGTTGTAATGTTACAGTCTGACTGCATTGATGTGAGAGATTCTGGGATGTTGAGCAGGATGTGTGTGTGCTGTTTCCTCAGATTAATTCAGTGGAGGCCGTTTACAGAAGCCTGTATAAGCTGATCCTGCTGCAGGCGCTCAGGTGAAGCGACGCACACACACACACACACACACACACACACACACACACTGTACAAACCTTTGCCATCAGTCGCATTTTGTTTGTTTTATTGAAAGAAAATGTGTACTTTGGTTCACAGACGCATTCAATTGATCAAAAGTGACATTTATAATGTTACAAATGATTCTATTTCCAATAAATGCTGTTCATTCATGGAAGAATTCTGGGAAATGATAATGAATCACACTGAGATTTAATCACAGGAATAAATTACACTTTACTCTATACAGTAATACCTTGAGATACGAGTGTCCTGACATACGAGCAAGCATTTTTGCTTTGAGATACGAGCAGCTTACAGACGCTAGAGGAATCCTTATATACTATAATTGTGTGTGTGTGTGTGTGTGTGTGTGTCTCTATAGGAATTCAAACATGTTTTCCCATTGTTATTAGCACTAATAATGGAGTTTTTTAGAGGGCCGGAACAGATTAACTAGTTTTCTGTTATTTCATATGGCAATAAATGATTATTGGTGAGCAGAAGAGACTTGTAACGTGAGAATTGTAGTGGATTTGTTTTGTCTGTTGGCAAAAGTTTAACAAAAACATCTGAGTAACTCAGACTGTGATGTTTGTGTCTTTAGTGGTGAATGATTGTGTGAATCTGAGCGTTAAAAGATTCCATTCACTGCCGAAAACAACCCAGAATAACCATCAGCCACAGCGAGTGATGTGTGTGTGTGTGTGTGTGTGTGTGTGCAGGTTTCATGCATGCGTGAAGAGTTTGCCTCTGGGTCAGAATGTGGAGGCGAACCCCTCGTTCTTCCTGAAGATGATCTGGACGATGGCGCGAGTCACTAATAAACTCATCAGACACACGAACACAGGCAAGAGCTCGAGCTGACCGTTACTGCCGTAATCCCAGTGAATCGCTTCGCAAACAACAACAAATGTGGAGCTTGATTCTGAGGATAAACCTGCAGATATGAAGAGTGAAGCTGTAGATGTTACTGATATAAACCGACTGCACTTCTGTTCACATTCATTTATATTTGTCAGACGCTTTTATCCAAATCATCGCATTCAAGAAACACATTGACATTCTAATCAGTTCTTGTTTTCCCTGAGAATCAAACCCATGACCTTGATGTTGCAAGCGTCGCTCTCTACTGTCTGAGATACAGGAAAGCTTGCCAGTGCTTACTGCTTGCGCACATCAATATTGCATTATTTTTTATTTAAATTAACAATATTTGCATTGTTTTAAGGGCAGTGGGAGGTATGAGCGCTAATAAAGACTCAAACTAAGCATTGAATTGTTTTACTTGCGCTTTTAATGGGAGGTCACACAATCTGAACACAATCTGGCATGAAGCAGAAGATGCGCTGGACTTTTTCTCTTACTGTGAGTGAATTGCTTCGCAAACAAGAACAAATGTGGGCGGGGCTTGATTTTGAACTGATTGGATGGTTGTGGTTTGCTATTGGTAGATCTCCTGTGATTGACAGGTCATTGCCCCGCCCTCATCATCAGAGATGCTGTTACTCTCATCCAGTAATGCTGTGACTGCTGTTCTCCCCCAGGTCTGGTTCTGGGTTCTGCGGATGGCGGGGGGGTTCTGCAGTACGAGGCCGTTCAGCTGTTGTTCTGTCTGGCGTTTGAGGTCGTGTTCACGCAGAATCGCCCCGTTTACCGCCGTCTGATTCCTCCTCTGCATAAACGTACGTCTGAAACTCTTTTAAAAGCATCTTCTGTGTTTTAGACTGTTGTTGATGAGGAATGAGGAGGAGGCTGTTGCATTATGGGTGCTGAGGCCGTAATAACAGTGTTAGTTTAGTGCTATTGATGTACTATGTGGGATTAATATTTTTAATTATATTTTAATTTTATTTTTTCATTTTACTAAATCGTATTTTTTTATATCGCTTCACTTTTATACATTTTTATTACACACACATACATACAGTGTGTGTGTATATGTATGTGTATATATATATATTCATTGGTGTAGCTTTTATTATGTACTTTTGTCACATAAATATCCATATCCCCTCCATAAATATCACTAATTAGGTTTAATTTTAATTTATTTTTTTATTTTTCATATTTTATTGCTCTAATTGCTTCTACTCAAGCATATTTTAGTTAAATAGTTCCTGTGACGATGGAAACATTCGAGCTTTAACGAGCGAGTGACGTGATTGAAGCTCTTAAATGGCTTATCTTGTTTGTTAACGTGTATTTGATTTATTTTATGCTGATGGAGAAACGCAATGGAAAACCTTCCAGGAAAAATGTTCTTCTCAATGTTAACGTTTGTCCAGTGCAGTTCTGCTAATGATTCTCTGTCAGGTTTTGCATTCGCTCTAGTTTCGTGTGTGTGTGTGTGTGTGCTGCAGGAAAGCGGCGTCTTCAGCGTTTGCTCGGCGGCATCAGATTGGCACGCGTGCGTCAGGCCAGCACTCCCAGAATCCCTCAGGACTTTAAAACCATCCGGACGTAGAGCCGACCATCTCACACACACACACACACACACACACACACACACACACTCTCTCTTTCATGCGGCAGCTGACTAAACAGATCTGCGTTGTGTGTAAACTGTTGATGGATTGTCATTAAAGGCAGCGAGAGATAAGAGATGCTCGTAAAGGGAGTCTTTCGGCTGTAATGTTTGTTGTTGCATCTGTTTATGCTCAAATGTGTGTTTCAACAGAAAAATAAAGTTGATTGTTGTTTTTCATCTTGAGAGCTTGATTTCCTTCAAACTGCAGAATCCATTGAATATGTGAGGTTTTCGCTCAGAGCAGATGTGTCCCGTGCACCGGCTGGAGCAGAAGAAGAGCTCGAGCTCTGGATGATTGACAGACAGTCGTTCAGTGGCTTTATGCGTCTGTAAACTCGTTTATCTGGTTACTGACTAACTGAAACGAGCCGAACGCTTCTCAGGGGAAGTTAATGGAAATGCAGAAACTCACTGATGTCTGAACGGATCGGGACATTCTGTGCAGGAGAAAGTGTTTGTTTGTCTTGAATTGTTAAATGGTAAAACATTGATCTCGAATCTGTCCTGCAGTCAGAAGAGACACAACAGATCAAGACGGATCACATTAACTGAACTTTGTGTTCATAAAGTATGTGTGTGGATGTATATGTACATATAAAAATAATATTAAATATATGCAGACATTATATAAACGCTTGTTGTTAGATGCGATTAATCATTTTTACAGCACTAATGAGTATGTGTATATATAGTAATACCTTGAGATACGAGCGTCCCGACATATGAGTGTTCTGAGATACGAGCAAGCCTTCCAGCAAGTGTTCGCTTTGAGATACGAGTAAGTATTTGAGATAAGAGCAAGCCTTTGCTTTGAGATACGAGTAAGTATTTGAGATACGAGCAGCTTCCAGACGCTAGAGGTGTTCAGCACTCGCAGCAGCTCAAGCTCCTCATTTATGGGTAATTGCATATGATCTCCACTAGAGGCAGCTTGGTTTTACAGCGGGGGTTACCGGGGGCAACGAGTGATTCACCAGTATTAAGCTGGGAGCAGCACGAGTTATGAGTGTTCAATAATAATACATATGAGCTTCTGAGTCTATCCAACACACAACACGGGAGAAACACTACACTTCTGTATTGTGTTTGTGTTATCTATGCTACCCTTCCCTCCTCCTCCTCCTCCTCCTCACATGCCGTCATTAGCCACTACTTTATTGTTTGTTTCAAAGGTAAGAACCACATTTTATTTTATATCACAGGAATCCTTATATACTATAATTGTGTGTGTGCGTGTGTCTCTATAGCAATTAAAACATGTTTTTTCCATTGTTATTAGCACTAATAAGGGAGTTTTTTTAGAGGGCCGGAATGGATTTTTTTTTCTGTTATTTCTTATGGGAAAATATGATTTGAGATACGAGCAACTTGAGTTTCAAACTCGGAACGGATTAAGATTATTACAGATTAAGTTAATACTGTATATGTGTGTGTGTTTGTGTATATAAAATGCACACTTTAAAAGACACTTCAACATTTTTTAAATAAATCAGTTTTTAATAACTGTGTTGAGTGTTTTAATCATGGTATTTACACCTGCTGAGTACTTCTTGTTTTATATTCTCAGTATCATTTTTTGGAATAAGAGTCATTGATGTTTTTTTCCTGCAAGAACGTATATTTCCTCTTCCCTTCAGTAATTGCAGGGATGTGCAGATGCAGATCGGTCTCGGAGTTCGGCGGATCCTCAGGCACATGCTGGTTTAATCAGACGGATGATGCGTCTGTCGTCTCTAGAGCGCTTTGAAGGTCTCGACCCGGCCGTCGTCTGTGAAGGCCTGGTTGCTGTAGGGATTGGGATTGGGATAAGCGCGGTCGGTCCGAGAGCACGTCTGCCGTTGGATGAGTCTGTAAACGGCCACGATGGGGATGGAGAGCACAGGGACGGAGCTCAGCAACACACAGATCGCAAACACCCAGTCCGAGTACGGCTTCTCCTCCGTCTCCGGGAACTTTTCCTGCAGGAGTGACGGACACCAGCTCTCAGTCTCACAGCGGGTGGGTTTGCATATTTTTTTTTAGATTTTATTAATTTTTTATTTTATTTTGGTTAAGAATTTTGTAATTTTTTATATATATATAATTTGTTGTACTTTAGTGTTATCAGGCGTTATGCAGACCCACAGCAGGATGTTTGACGGCTCACACTTTACCCACAGCAGTG
>JAWRVZ010000399.1:0-2500 GCA_037043235.1 Rhodeus uyekii | reverse complement strand
TCACGTCTGCGCCGACACACTCACGTCTGCGCCGACACACTCACGTCTGCGCGGACACACTCACGTCTGCGCCGACACACTCACGTCTGCGCCGACACACTCACGTCTGCGCCGACACACTCACGTCTGCGCGACACACTCACGTCTGCGCCGACACACTCACGTCCTGTGACACACTCACGTCTGCGCCGACACACTCACGTCCTGTGACACACTCACGTCTGCGCCGACACACTCACGTCCTGTGACACACTCACGTCTGCGCCGACACACTCACGTCCTGTGACACACTCACGTCTGCGCGGACACACTCACGTCTGCGCCGACACACTCACGTCTGCGCGGACACACTCACGTCTGCGCCGACACACTCACGTCTGCGACACACTCACGTCTGCGCCGACACACTCACGTCTGCGCCGACACACTCACGTCTGCGCCGACACACTCACGTCCTGTGACACACTCACGTCTGCGCCGACACACTCACGTCCTGTGACACACTCACGTCTGCGCCGACACACTCACGTCCTGTGACACACGTCACGTCTGCGCCGACACACTCACGTCCTGCGCCGACACACTCACGTCTGCGCCGACACACTCACGTCCTGTGACACACTCACGTCCTGTGACGACACACTCACGTCTGCGCCGACACACTCACGTCCTGTGCCGACACACTCACGTCCTGTGACGGACACACTCACGTCTGCGCCGACACACTCACGTCTGCGCCGACACACTCACGTCTGCGCGGACACACTCACGTCTGCGCCGACACACTCACGTCTGCGCCGACACACTCACGTCTGCGCGGACACACTCACGTCTGCGCCGACACACTCACGTCTGCGCCGACACACTCACGTCTGCGCCGACACACTCACGTCTGCGCCGACACACTCACGTCTGCGCCGACACACTCACGTCTGCGCCGACACACTCACGTCTGCGCCGACACACTCACGTCTGCGCCGACACACTCACGTCTGCGCCGACACACTCACGTCTGCGCGGACACACTCACGTCCTGCGCCGACACACTCACGTCTGCGCCGACACACTCACGTCTGCGCCGACACACTCACGTCTGCACTCACACGTCCTGTGACACACTCACGTCCTGTGCCGACACACTCACGTCTGCGCCGACACACTCACGTCTGCGCCGACACACTCACGTCTGCGCCGACACACTCACGTCTGCGCCGACACACTCACGTCTGCGCCGACACACTCACGTCTGCGCCGACACACTCACGTCTGCGCCGACACACTCACGTCTGCGCCGACACACTCACGTCTGCGCGGACACACTCACGTCTGCGCCGACACACTCACGTCTGCGCCGACACACTCACGTCTGCGCCGACACACTCACGTCTGCGCCGACACACTCACGTCTGCGCGGACACACTCACGTCTGCGCGACACACTCACGTCTGCGCCGACACACTCACGTCTGCGCCGACACACTCACGTCTGCGCCGACACACTCACGTCTGCGCCGACACACTCACGTCTGCGCCGACACACTCACGTCTGCGCCGACACACTCACGTCTGCGCCGACACACTCACGTCTGCGCCCGACACACTCACGTCTGCGCCGACACACTCACGTCTGCGCCGACACACTCACGTCTGCGCCGACACACTCACGTCTGCGCCGACACACTCACGTCTGCGCCGACACACTCACGTCTGCGCCGACACACTCACGTCTGCGCCGACACACTCACGTCTGCGCCGACACACTCACGTCTGCGCCGACACACTCACGTTTGGGGTGAACAGGTAGCGCAGGCCGTCGGTGGCCCCGGGGAGCGTCAGGGCCCTCACGAGGAAGATGGTCAGCACCAGGTAGGGGAAGGTGGCGGTGACGTACACGGCCTGCACAGACACACGGGAGCCGTCAGCACACACACACACACACACACACACACACACTGAAGCAGGCGTGGGCTTCACCTTGCCGATGGTCTCGATGCCGCGGATGAAGCAGATGTAGACGATGCCCCAGGCCGTGGCGAGGCACAGCACCAGCCACCACTGCAGCGCGCCGCTCTGCTCCAGGTCAGGAGAGATGTTCAGCGTCCGTCTGTACCAGTAATAGTTGACCGGAGTGCTGATCACACACTCCTCCACCAGACCTGCAACACACCAGCACTCAACTCTCACAGACATCGGCTCATTGCTGTCTATACATTTATTCTTGTGTGCTCACTTATTTTATGTATATTTATAATGTAATGTGTGTATATAATATGTGTTATATTTTTATTTAATTTTTAATGTAGATTTATTTATGATTATTTATTATGTATTTTGAATGTATTTATAATTTATATGTCATTTTTTAATGTATTTTCAACGTATTTATAATTTATTTAAAATTACCCGTGTTGTTGCGTGAGGGGTGTGTGTTTGTACCCGTGTTGTTGCGTGAGGGGTGTGTGTTTGTACCCGTGTTGTTGCGTGAGGGGTGTGTGTTTGTA
>JAWRVZ010000398.1:235000-324936 GCA_037043235.1 Rhodeus uyekii | reverse complement strand
AAACATCAACCTGCGCCCTTGACATACTTCCCACATCTTTTTTCAAAAGCGTTTTTAACTGTTTAGAAGCAGATCTCCTAGAAGTGGTAAATGCCTCACTTCTTTCTGGGACTTTTCCAAAATCCCTAAAAACTGCAGTTGTTAAGCCCCTTCTGAAAAAGAGCAATCTGGACAACATCATATTGAACAATTACAGACCAATCTCAAATCTTCCTTTCATAGGCAAGATCATTGAAAAAGTTGTTTTCAATCAGCTGAACAAGTTCTTAAGCTTGAATGGATACTTTGACAACTTTCAATCTGGTTTCCGACCACATCACAGCACAGAGACAGCACTCATAAAGATAATAAATGATATTCGTCTTAACACAGATTCAGGTAAATTATCAGTGCTGGTTTTACTCGACCTCAGTGCTGCGTTTGACACCAACATTCTCCTTGACAGGCTGGAAAACTTTGTTGGGCTTTCTGAGATGGTTCTTAAATGGTTCAGGTCATACTTAGAAGGGAGAGGTTATTATGTGAGTATTGGTGACCATAAGTCTGAGTGGACATCCATGACATGCGGAGTCCCTCAAGGTTCAATACTTGCACCCCTCCTGTTCAACTTATATATGCTGCCACTGAGCCAAATAATGAGAAAGAACTCAAACAACTAAAAATCAGGTCAGGAATCTTGGTGTGATTTTGGAGTCAGACCTGAGTTTCAGTAGCCATGTAAAAACAATAACTAAATCAGCATATTATCATCTCAAAAATATTGCAAGAATTAGATGCTTTGTCTCCAATCAAGACTTAGAGAAACTTGTTCATGCTTTCATCACCAGCAGGGTGGATTATTGTAATGGGCTCCTCACCGGCCTTCCCAAAAAGACCATAAGACAGCTGCAGCTCGTACAGAACGCTGCTGCCAGGATTCTGAGCAGAACCAGAAAATATGAACACATCACACCAGTCCTTAGGTCCTTGCACTGGCTTCCAGTTACATTTAGAATTAATTTTTAAGTACTGTTACTTGTTTATAAATCACTCAATGGCCTAGGACCTCAATACATTGCAGATATGCTCATAGAATATAAACCTAACAGATCACTAAGATCATCAGGATCAAGTCACTTAGTAATACCCAGGGTTCACTCAAAGCAAGGAGAGTCTGCTTTTAGCTGTTACACCAGCCGCAGCTGGAACCAGCTTCCAGAAGAGATCAGGTGTGCTCCAACAGTAGCCACATTCAAATCAAGACTCAAAACACATCTTTTTACCTATGCATTTGCAGATTGAGCACTGTGCTATGTCCGAACTGTTTGCATTTTATTTTATACGTATTATCTTTTTATTCTTTTAATCATTTTTAATGTTTTATTTTTATCATTCTTCTTTATGTAAAGCACTTTGAATTACCATTGTGTATGAAATGTGCTATACAAATAAACTTGCCTTGCCTTGCCTATTTATATAGTGCTTTTACAATACAGATTGTTTCAAAGCAGCTTTACAGTGGTCACAGGAAAACAATAAAAACAAAGTTTGTTTTGGCTGAACAGCAGCTCTAAAAGAGCAGGTGAATCAATACAATTGATGAATATTAAGTGTTAAGTGTCCCCAACTAAGCAAGTCATAGGTGACAGCGGCAAGAACCAAAACTCTAGCAGGTGACGGAATGAAATGGAGAAAAAACCTTGGGAGAAACCAGGCTCAGTCGGGGGACCAGTTCACACACAACACACACTCTCACACACAGTGCTTGCTGAAGACACTCTAAGCTGCTGTCACCGGTTTCCAGCACATATTTATCACTCTGGTTCGTGACGACACCGATTTGCGACCGTCACAAACACTCAGTCAATCGATCGTTCGATTGCTTACATAAATGCTTTACGAGACTATCGTCCGAGTTCTGTTGAGAGGGAACATTTGTATGATATGTAATAAATTCAAGCATTTTTAGTTTGCTCTTTGTTAACGTTGTTAACCTTCACTGTTAAATGAATGCATTAGAAGTAGACAGGCTCCCCATTATGCCTCTCCTACAGAGCTGTCAATAGCAAGCATATTGTTTTCAAATCTACGATTGCGAGAGAGATAAATGCACTGCAACTGAAGAAAACAAACAGAAGTAGAAAAAAGAACACCAGAAAACTATGAAAAAATCATCAGTTTGACAAACACATATGCTGCAAACAACACAACACATGTAACTCATATAACATCATTTCACATAATTTGAAAACGCTCTACAAATAGCACAGACTACAATGGAAATATTTCAAGGGGACCCCAACAAATGACAAATGGTTGTTGTCCAGTGTCTACTCAACCCGAAAGGTGAGATATTTATTTGTTTGTTTATACATTGATTGATTATGTGCAGTAAGTTTCTGTTTTTGGTCATGTGTTTTTCAAACTGATGATATTTTCTTTGCTGGTGTGTTTTCTATCACCGTGCGTTTTCTTCAGTGGCAGAGCATAGCTCTCAGCTACCGTATAAATACTACATTAGCACAATCATCACAGATGAACCTGTCAAAAGTAGTTTCTAAAAATGAATGTACTGTATATTTGTTTTTTTTTTGTCATGAGGGGCTCCGGAAATCCTAAAGGGACATGGTGATTGGGGGGGAATGCAAAACTTTTGAAGATAATGTAATTATAGCATTAACATAAATAATGTCCCTCCATTTAGAGTGTGTATCTTCTGGATCATGGTGATCTCAATCCTGTTTTGCTTTGAACAACAAGCAGGAGAGAGGTAAGATTTTAAATTTCACATTATAAACTTATGATAGTGTAATAATGTATTTCAAGAACTCATACTTATTTGCGCACAATAGACACATAATAGGTTTCAATTAACAAAAAGAGCAAAACCAATACAAATAGCTAAAGACTCTGGTATTACCATTACCATGTGTGTGGCTTTCATCCATGAGGAGAGACTGTCGGTTTGTTCCCTGACTCAGATGAGGGCTGACGTCAGCAGGGATGGAGGATGGGTGGTCCAAGCACTGTCATCCCCCCATCAGTGAGCGAAGATGTAAAACACACTGACAGACAAGAAGAGAATGCATCTCACTACATCACAGCTCTGATTCACTGTGCCTCCAGTGATGACCTGTCCTAGAGTTCCTTCTCATTTGTGGGGTGTGTGTGTGTGTTTAGTGCGTAAGGATGCAAGTATCTTTCAAAATCTGTGAGTGTTTTAATGTAGATTTACTTGTGTATATGACATCTTACATTATCAATACAGTGACTAGCGTGACAACTTGTCTTCCTAATGATTTGTGAGTAAGATCGTGGAACTACTTAAAGGAATAGGTCATGAGAGTGGTAATATTTTGCTCAGGGCTGCTTGCTCAACCCAGAATGCTCTTTATGATATGGTTGATATCAGTTAAGAAAATGGCAGTTTCGAAATCATCTGGTCTCATCATAGTGATGTTTGCATGAGCTCTGCAATTCTAAACTATCCACTCAAGTCACATCGTGTTTATTTATAGCCTACTACTTTATAAAATATTGCTTTAAAGCCACAAATATAATAATATATATATATATATATATATATATATATATATATATATATATATATATATATATATATATATATATATTGTTATCTGTAGGCCTACTGTAATTGAGCCTTGAATTTATTCAAGGAATTCATTCCATACTGTCACAGGACCAACCAACACCACAACTCCAGATCCTAGTGCTCCAACCCACTCAATCCTTATCACCTGCATTCTAATTCTGCTCACCTGCAGGCACTTATTGAGGACCAGCGGAGGCCCTCATCGACTCAGGCTCAGTGGGGAACTTCCAACCCATTCCTCAAATGTCTCTCTGTTAATATCCCTGAAAATGTGCATAGATAGTTTTTAAAAACGTTGCGTTTCCCTCACTCTCTGTATTATGAGTGAACAACAGAACCATGAAATATATATCAACTTACATATCACAACATTTCATTCTATATATACACAAAGTGACCCATTGTGTATTTTCTGACAACACATAAAGAGAAGAGCCTCAATTTGGATCAAACTCCATTTCCATTTTGATACACATAACAACAAGATAGCTTGCATCGGTAATCAAGATAGCTTGCATTTTAACAAAACAGTAAATACAGAATAAATTATATTACAATTTGTATTTACAGGTAATCTGTACTCAGTTTCTATTTGACCCATCAATTTAATGAGGTGATAACATCCTTCCGCTAGTTCTAAACAGGTGACTCTGCATACGTGACCCGTTAACGTTCACTCAGTTACGATATAACGATATATCTTAAAACGGTAAAGTCAAAGAATAACAACATAACATCAAACACATCTTAACAGCATAATAACATTATATTTTCATCATTCGAATCACTGGACAAACATTAACTTTGTTTATTAAATAATACAGTGCACGAGATATGCTAAATGGTAGCATAGCAACGGAAGCTATTCACATTCACCATGTGTGACTCAATCTCGTCCTTATCTTTAAAATACAGATATATAACAGTTATACCAACATCATATACTCAAATTTACATGAACATTAATATTAAAATAGGGGCTCACCTGAAAAGGGGCATAGATAGTTTTTAAGAACACTTTCTGCGTTTCCCTGTTTTATAAGTGGGGGAAGGGAACCCGTGGGTTAATAAATCTACATGCTCACCCACCCCTGCTGGAGTCTTTCGGTACTGCATCATGAACAGACCACATAAGCCATGGAATTTCCATAACGATAGTATTCTCATATTAGTTATACCTCTTACATCTCCACCTCAGGAACATTCTCTGCTTGCAACTTTTAATCATCAACACCATGCTGAGAAGACCGCTGGGCAAAGGTATCATTTCCCACAAGTTGGATGTCTCCATATGGAAAAAATATATTTTCTGGTGCCGGAGGGTTCCACTGTCGAGGTCCTCTTGGGACGGCTATGGATGGAACAACATCAATGGGGTGGGGTAACCAATGTTTTCAGACTTGTCTTATTAAATTGCCTGTTCCCATCATCCCTCCTCAAACATATTTTCACCAAGTTGGACATGTGTAGTGCCTACAAAATAATCCAAATACATAAGGGTGACAAATGGAAGATTGCCTTTTTCACTCCAGCTGGACATTATAAGTATCTGGTCATGCCTCACTGTCAGTCCAACTGCCCCTCCGTGTTCCAGGACTTCATGATAAGACGCAGGAGCGAGGTTTGATTTTAAATTTCACATCATAAACTTAAGATAGCATAATAATATATTTCAAGAGCTCATATCTATTTGTGCACAATAGACACATAATAGGTTTCAATTAACAATAAGAGCAAAACCAATACAAATAGCTATAAAATATGCCATCTGTTTTATTCCCAAACCTTAGATGACGAGCCTTAGATCGCTTCTCGTCTCACCTCCTTTGTCAAGAACTGGCCCAAGTCCCTATCCTGGAATGCCTCAGCAACCCAAGCCTTCCAATATCTGCCTTCAGCACTACCTCCAAATGTTGCCAGTCATCGTCGAAGTAGACTGAAATCCACTGAAATCTGGAATATCTTCAGGAGACTCGTTGACTGAACTCCATACATGTACGATGGCCGCTATTCTTCACAAGATTCGACTTTAAAGTAACTTTTCAACCCGGTTCACGAAACTTCAAAACTGATGCACTTTGCTGATCACAATTCTATTCACCAGATGTGCATAACACACCCAAGCAACATTTCATGTTTTGTATAATTTTAGAGCTTGCAGATCACACAAAGCATAGTTGCTTATTTCTTTACACATATCTTCTGCACATCATCATTCTTCAGATTTGTCTGGCATATCTTTGTTCAGTCTGTATCCCATCTCTTGCTACTCCCTAAGCCTGTGGCATAATAATATTGAGACGTTATAAGCTGCGACACGAGGAGAGTCAAGAATCAGCACTCAAGAAACCACTGTGAACAATCCATTATTGAAGAATGTTATTAATTGTTATTGATATTAAGTAATATGTTAATAATACGTTACATTTATGTAGCGATTTTCCAGAGCTCAAAGCGCTTTACATAATAGGGGGGGAAATCTCCTCAACCACCACCAATGTGTAGCATTTATATAAACCATCATTTGAACAAAACGCACATAACGCTTCTTTCGGATGAGACGTTAAACCGAGGTCCTGATTCTCTGTGGTCATTAAAAATCCCTGCCAAATTTGCCCATTGTCCTGGGTCCATCATGGCCTCCAAATCCCCCCATACTATAATTGGCTTCATTGCTCTGTCTCCTATCCACCAGTAAGCTGATGGTAAGTGTTCTGGTGCAATATGGCTGCCGTCGCATCATCCAGGTGGATGCTGCACATTGGTGGTGGTTGAGGAGATTCCCCCCTACTATGTAAAGCGCTTTGAGCTATAAATAAATGTATTTATATAAGCGCTATATAAATGTAAAGGTGCGCGCAAGATTGTTTAAACACACCTCCTCACCGCCAAAGCTGCAGCGTTACAGCCGCTCTCGGACCGGTCCGCGAATTCGATCCGCGGCCCAGTACCATTTGATCCACGGACCGGTCCGCAAAATCGTTCGGGCCGCGGACCGGGGGTTGGGGACCACTGACATAGGGGACTCACAGGCAGGGATCCAGTTGCTTATCTTTAATAAGAATGGTCGTACAGGCAGATGGTCAGGACAAACAGAGAGCATACATAAACGGTAATCCAAGCAGGGGTCAGAAAGGCAGGCAGAAAGAATCAGGTACGCTAATCCAGGCGAGTTGTCAAGATAGGCAGATAACATTCACAAGAGTTAATCCAGGCACAGGTCGGGGCAGGCAGAACAGAATCAATAACAGGTAAACAGGCAGAAACAGTAACAGGCAAACAGGACAGGATAATAAATGCTCAGAATGATAACCGTGGCTAATCAAGACTTCGCAATGTGTGCACGGATAAAGCAGTCTTTTATAGTCCAGGTGATGATATTGTCACAGTCTGGATCCTTATGTTTGTCCCTCATGTGTTCCCGTAGCTGCTTTGTTAGTTTAATTACCCTTTTAGTTCGGCACCTGTTCGTAATTTTCTCATGTATTTAATCCTCCTGTTTTATCATGTCTTTGTCGATAATTGTCTATGTTAGGTGGTGTTCGTGTATGTTCAGAGTCTCTCCCTCCGAGGTTTAAGTTTGCACCCTCGCGTGCCTTTTTGGTTTTCTGTTATAAATAAAGTGTTTTTGTTAGTATTCGCGTCTCCTGGCATGTTTTCATCACACACCTGCACCCGGAGCCTGACAGGTATACAGCTGGTGTGACAAATCATTTTGACACATTATAATCCTTTACGTCTATTGCGATCCCAAAATACTGACCAGCTTATAATACCTAGAATATCAAAGTCAACTGCTGGCGGGAGATCCTTTTCCTATTTAGCTCCTAAACTCTGGAACAGTCTTCCTATTACAGTTCGGGAAGCAGACACACTCTGTCAGTTTAAATGTAGACTAAAAACACATCTCTTCAATCTGGCATACACATAACACATTATACATACATTTTTAATCCAAATCATGTAAAATGATTGTTAGGCTGCATAATTTAGATAAGCCGGAACCGGGAACATTCCCATAACACCTGATGTACTCGATACATCAGAAAAAGAATGGCATCTACGCTGATATTGGTCTCTGTTTATTCCGAGGTTACCGTGGGCAGCTGGATCCGGGCCGTATCCAGATCAGATGAAGGACCTGGACACGAGCACAGCACTGCCCTGGGGTGTCTGCGGAGACCGTGACTCTACTGGACCCTCCCCTGTGACGATCATGAACCCATCTCTAACCGGACCAAATTGGACTTCATATTGGACTTGAATTGTTGTATAATAATCATGTACGGTTTGGCTGTTGGCCAGAGGAGAACTGGTCCCCCAACTGAGCCTGGTTTCTCCCAAGGTTTTTTCTCCATTCTATTCTTCATTCGTTACGTCACCTGCCGGAGTTTTGGTTCCTTGCCGCTGTCGCCTATGGCTTGCTCAGTTGGGGAAACTTAACACTTAAAATTCATCAATTGTATTGATTCGCCTGCTCTTTTGGGGCTTCTGTTCAGCCAAACAAACTTTGTTTATATTGTTTTTCCTGTAAAGCTGCTTTGAAACAATCTACATTGTAAAAAGTGCTATATAAATAAAGGTGACTTGACTTGACTTGACTAGTCACCTGATTACTGAGTACCCGCACCTGTTTCCCATCACAGAAGCCCTATATCACAAGCCCTCACCCTGCACTCATTGTCTGGTCTCAGCTTATGCTACACTCAGACTGCTTTGCTACTCTTTACATCCCAAAGCTATCCTGCGCAACACAACTACACTCCTGAGTTCCCAAGATTCCATGTTCCCAAGATTCCAAGGTTCCACTAGACTGTTCACAGTGTTTCAGTTAAGCCACTTCAGTTAAGCCATTCACCAGTTCCAGTGTTTGCACATGTTCACCTTCACATGTTCACATGTTCAGCTTCTGGTCTCTTTTGAGTATCAGAATGAATGCTCCTTCTACATTAGAAGGAACTGTAGCACTTTTCTCTATGTGTCAGGTATGTAGAAGGGATAAGGCGAGGATTCAATGTGCATAAGATAGGGAAATTGTATTACAATGATAACAAAACAAAAACACAGCTGAAACCACCCCAAAGAGGAAAAACAAGGCTAAACTGACTTGACTCCGACACAAACAAGACTTGACTGGGAACAGGACTAGAAACAAACAAAAACATCACTATAAAACGACGACGAACCAACACTGCACAGAAAACATGATGGAAATAAATAGGGAACACATGAGGAGGATAATGACGGAGAACAGGTGGGACAAATCAAATGAAACAAGGGAACAAGACGGGCAGGGTTACACAATTACAAGACATGAACACATGGTCAATGCAAATGCATACAAGTCATGTGTTTACATAAAACAAGAGCGCGCAGCCAGTGAAAACAAGCACTGCACAAGACAACACAAGACACATGAAAGCACGCAGCCAATGTAAACATGAGCCACGTGCTATACAAAACACAACACGCAGACAAGAGAGAGCTCAGACCATGCCCACTCACAAGATAGAGAGCAAACACTCCTCCCATAGGCTCACAACAAGGACAAACACATTGGACATGAATGTCCGAATCCCGACACAAAACCAAAAAGATTGAAAAAGATCAAAGTCTTGAAATCGGACATCATAACTTGGAGAGTGTGCGACTTGAGACAAACATGAGACATTACGGTAGTGTCAGAGCTCTGCCACAACACCAATAAATGACTAGACTGAATGCAGCAGAACCCTGACACTATGAACGTGGCCTCACCATCCTTTACAACACATTGAATCCCATGCAGAGCATGTAAGTTTCTATCTCCAATAATGTCAACAACCACATCTGTGTAATCACATCTCCTCAAGGGCCTGTTGCCTACTTGGGTGTTTTTTCTTCAGCATTGTCCTTTGTTGCCCTGGCCTTCAGATTTTTGCATCTAAATATGACTTGCTCTGAAGTCCTCTTCTGGCTACACCCCATGACATTCACATTTGGACTGATTTCATCCCAAACATCTTTTTCTGTTTGTTAGTCTTAGTCACTTCTCCTCCTTTAGTTGAATTAACTTCCCTCTAAATGAAGCATTATGGTACCGATTAGGGATGAGCGAGTACAGCATTATCTGTATCTGTTAACCATATGAATTATCTGTATCTGTATCTGTACTCGGACTGGGCGGGGCCTAACCCGGAAGTGGGTGGGTTGTCTTGAAATCAGAATCAGAATAGGTTTAGCAAGCATACATAGCAGCAGACACAACAAAAACAAACATAGTATACAAACATGATGCAGTTTAACATACACAGGTCACGAGGTCACGTGTAGGGATTTTTTTCAGTGGAGTTTGGGGGGGAGATAGATAAGAACAGATAGGGCAGGACATGCAGACGGATGAGAGGGAGAGTATAGTCACAACATTAGATGTTTTGAGCTCAGTTCTGTGTCTTTGTCCCTGAAGGAAGATAAGGAAAGACCAGGCTGTCATCCTGCTGGCTTCCCAGCGGAGAAATAGGGGCAGAAATAATAATCCATTCGGTGATCTACGGTAATTTGACCGGATCATAATCAGTCAGTTCAAGTTCAGTTCTGGTTCTCAGCACCGTGTCCAGCCTCATGGCCAGACCGGATACCATCTGTGAAAGTTCACCGATCTGACTCGCTGTCCGGACTGCGTTGTTATGGTTCAGTTCGCATAGATTACGATTCAGTTCCTCAATCTGTATCACTCGCTGATCTAATTCCTTCAGATGGTCAGACACAGCCTCGAGGCATTTCTTCATTTCCACAGACAGCAGCTCGGTGAATTTACTAACAGCTGTCTTAACAATCTTTCGATAAGTCAGGATAATCCCAAAGCCAAAGAATAGGAACCCCGCTATCAGTAATCCAATCCAGTTAATCAATTCCATTTCAATATTTTTAGGAGTCCAGCAAGCAGCGGGTCAGAGAAAAAAAAACAGACAGAATACTAGCGCAAGGGCAAAGCAGATCAGGTCAGGTCAGAGCGGAGCTAAGGAAAAACACGTCTGCACTCTAGAGAGTCAGGAACCTGTATGTTATTTTTTATCATGCAATTGATATGGGTTGATCAGAAATTGTTATTTATTGCTTATTAGAAAACTATTTATATGACTGCATCAGCATTGAGCTTCAGATCAATGTTTTTGATCACGATAACAAACAAACTATATACAGAACTAGTTTTGCAACAATGAATACAACTCATGCGGTTGAAATTATGAAGAAAAATTTACTGAACAAGAATTTTCATCTAAACATAACTTCTTCTTTTTTTTTACTTTTAATTTTTTTATGATCAGTGTGATTTTTTTTTGTTTGTTGGTTCTTATTTATTTATTTTATTTCCACACCAGCTTTGTGTGTGTGTGTGTGTGTGTGTGTGTGTGTGTGTGTGTGTGTGTGTGTGTGTGTGTGTGTGTGTGTGTGTGTGTGTGTGTGTGAGTGTGAGTGTGAGTGTGAGTGTGAGTGTGAGTGTGAGTGAGAGTGAGAGTGAGAGTGAGAGTGAGAGTGAGAGTGAGAGTGAGAGTGAGAGTGAGAGTGAGAGTGAGAGTGAGAGTGAGAGTGAGAGTGAGTAAGAGAGAGACAGACAGATAGAGAGAGAGAGAAAGAGGGTTGGGGGGACTGTGTGTTCTACGGATTAAATAGTCCGACACTGTTTTTAAGATCTGCATTCCTTGATTCCTTGGATCTGCAATCCAAAGTGTCAGACACTCAGTGCGTGAAGTTAAAAAACTGGATAGAGCCAGCAGACGGTAAAAAAAGAAAAAAAATGTCTCCGATAGGCAGAGATGCAATGCTAGTCGCATTCTAGCAAGCACCACGTCTGAACAAACGCCACGTTTACCAGAACTCTGCTGGTTAAGTAGTACTACAGTACTACAGTAGTACTACTGGTGGTAAGTACTACAAACAAACCGAAATAAAAAACAAACCTGAAGCTGAAGAAACCCTAAACCAGGGGTCGGCAACCCGCGGCTCCGGAGCCGCATGCGTCCCCCCTGTGCTGCAGCTCTTTCATCCCCTGCACGTAACTTGTAGCAGCGGTCCCGCTATCCGCGCTCGGTCCGCTATCGCTTCGCCCACGGAGGAACGGAGTGTCGCACAGCATGCGTGATCGCTCCGCACCCGCTCAATCTGGCAACACTGCACAAAAGGCGCGAGGATTTGAACCACTTTTATCCGGAAGCGATACTCAGAATGAAGCAATGACGTATTCAACAGAAACTGAGGCCTCGTTTGTCATCGTCACGTGATTTTCGCGGAAACGATACACGCCTCGAATCGGTGCTTCATCTGGAACGCCCCTTTTTGCTCGACCGAAGCTCCGGAGCCTCGCTTCAGATGTCCCATGACTACCAGCGGCTGTGTGATGGGTTATGGATCCCAAAGGGGAAAAGAGAAAAATTACTGTGGGGAACAGAGGATTCAATGTTTCTTGGACCGAATCATTTGCATTCATTGCCAATGCGGAAGGAGTGCCTGAATGTTTGCTTCATAGCGAGAAGTTGTCAAATAACAAAAAGAGTAATGTGGAAAGACATTTCCAGGGAAGTCATGCTACATGTGCAGCCGAGTATCCAGTTGGGAAAGAGAGAAAAAGTGTGTTTGCATTGCTTCTGGAGAAATTAGAGGAGCGACAAAGTAGATTTAAGAAGTGGATTGCATCTCCAAACTCCACTACTGCTGCAAGTTTTGATGCAACCCGGGAGATAATAAAACGTGGAATACCGTTCACAGTTCAAACTTTCGCGTTTTACCCTTGCACTGACTTGTTTGGCATTTGCACAGAAATTAAACTTAAACTGTATTAATTTGAGTTTATATACTTTACCTTTTAAAAAGGCTGCGGTTTTATTTTTATAAATGCAGGCTGCGTTTTATTGCACTTGTTTAGTGCCCAAATAAGGGGCACGTTATGCACATTCCATTTTTTTCTCGAATCGTCAAAATGAAAATGACATCAAAAATCGGATTTCTTTATTGCATTTCTTTAATTTTATCAAAGCAATGAAACAATTCATTAATATTGTAAAGAAGTTAAACTTGAGGCGACATCGTACAACAGAACAGTCGCGTAGTGCGTCGTTCTCTACAGAATGCACTGCAGGGAAAATAAACCTTTAATCATAAATCCTCCTTATGTATTTATGGCCAACCTAATCATTTTTATAGTAGGCTAAATATAGCTAATATAGATGCATACAGCATGTGTTGCCTTCATTATAAGGCTTATATAAGGCTTTAAATTTTTTGTGGCTCCAGACATATTTGTTTTTTTGGTCCAATATGGCTCTTTCAACATTTTGGGTTGCCGACCCCTGCTCTAAACGTTAACGGAAAAGACCTGTCAACCGAGTGACTGAGGGAGAGACAGATAGACGCAGCAAATCTGTATGTATAGGGGAGGGGCACTGTGACTAGCCTATCACAGAACGCAGACACAGTCAGCTACCCAATGAGGATTTTTATTCAATCCGAGCACAGATATTGACTCGTATTACTCGTATCATACTCGTACTTGGCAAAAGTGCTTTATCCGTACCGGATACTCGTTTCTGCCGAGTATCCAGCTCAACTCTAGTGCCGATCATTCTTAATTATTGTGTGGGTTTCTGCAACCGTGAAATTAGGTCCTTTTGAGGCCATGGTTAAACCTATTTGGTGTAGTGAATGTACAATTTATATGCCGTGGTCAAGTCACCTTCCTTTACATAGCGCTTTTTACAATAGAGATTGTTTCAAAATAACTTTACAGAGACAGGAAAATAATCCAAAAAAGTTTGTTTGAGCTGTACAGCAGCTATAGAAGAGTAGGCCAGTCAATAATATTGATGAATATTGAGTTTGAAAGTGGCAAGAACCAAAACTACAGCAGTGACAGGAAGGAGAGAAAAAAAACCTTGGGAGAAACCAGGCTCATTCGGGGAACCAGTTCTCCTCTGGCCAACAAACAAACAGTGCATGATTATAATATAGACATCATTTCAGTTCAGAATTCATATTGAGATTGGGACAATCAAAATATTTAATCCAGTTCTGTCTGGTTGAAGATGGGATTCATGAGACCTTAACAGGGGAGGGTCTAGTAGAGTCACATTTACATTTCTGCATTTGGCACACGCTTTTATCCAAAGCAACTTTCACTGCATTCAAGATACACATTGACATTCTTTCCCTGGAAGTTGAACCCATGACCTTGGCGTTGCAAGCGCCGTGCTCTACTGTTGGAGGCACAGTCACCCTGGTCATGATTGCGTCAAGTGAGCACAATAATAAACTGATGTTTACTGGGTGTGCGTTTGAAAAGACATATCATACAGTCATATTATTCAGCCTTTCTCAGAGGACCTCTAGATAGGAGCTGGCATGGAAAGTATTGTCCACCAGTTTAGTAGGAGAGAATATGTCAATGGGTTTATGTTGAGTGTTCAAACTGCTGGAGCAGCAAAACCCTGAGAAACGGTATGCCCGGTTCCTGCAGATATCATTGCAGAACTTATCAGGCCAAAACTTCAACGCAAAACCTGGAGGACTCACGCTCTGTCTGTGGAAGAACAGATCCTCATAGAACCTTTTCATTGTTCCTATAACTAAGTTCCTAGAAAAACCTGTTGTCAGAGGGACTATTGCTCTGCACTTCAATGCAACTGGAAGTTTCTACCAAGTTTTTGTTTACCAATATAGAAGTGATAGTGGTGTGTCGTTTCATCTCATGTTAGATACAAATCATGATACAGAACTCAGGATACAATATTATCGGAATATTTTAAACCAAAATAAAGAGAGTTATTGTTTTTCGGGCATGTAACTCTAGACGGTACAGACTCATTTGTTAGCTATCATATCATTATCTGCCTACCACACTTGCTGAGCTGCAGCTCAATATTCAAACACATGCAGTGTTGTTAGCAGTCTGCAGCCTGCTTTCAGAACACATCTAAGATAAGTGACTGATTTGTTTGCTTTATTCCACATCTTTTGGATATTGTGTTATTCCTTTTAAACAAGCGTCATGTGAACAGTTGCACAAGTGAATGACCGAAGCATATCAGCAGCAGTATTCACTGCATGTGTTTATTTAACAACGGTCTATTGTATGTCATTTCTGTTTTCACTCCGTATACCATGCATATGAAAACAGTTAAGCATTGTGCTTTAAACAACATTCCCCATATTTAGCAGTATAACATATAACACAAGCTACAATTTATTTTGATATTGTCTAATAATCCAAATGTAGCTTTATATGTTGTTATTAATGCCGGAATGATAATGCCGTTTGCCTCTTCTGTGTTTGTTGCAAATATATTTATAGTGTACGTGTGTGTGTGTGTGTGTGTGTGTGTGTGTGTGTGTGTGTGTGTGTGTGTGTGTGTGTGTGTGTGTGTGTGTGTGTGTGTGTGTGTGTGTGTGTGTGTGTGTATATATACACAGTGGAATCCGGTTATGTCAACGGCCTCGGTGGGTTGCAAAAAAGCGTCGAGATAACCGTTTAGCGAGATAACCAAAAGCCAACATAGCGATTTGTTTGATGAAGTGATCAGCATGCTATATAAATGTACACACACTGTATATGTTTGCTAACAACAAAAGGCATATGTGCAGCAACTAACAGCAGAGATTTACCAGAATACAATAAAAACACCTTTCATTCTCCATACAAACCTTTAGTTATATTCTCCAACATTGCAAACACAATTTCATTCACAGCGTAAACAATCATAACATATTCGTGAGGTCATCAGCTGTACTAGATATCTAATGTGCTTTCTCAACAAATTCGGCTGTCATCGGTTATCTCGATGCTTTTTTGCAACCCCAGAGGCCGTCGACATAACCGTATTCCACTATATACACACACACACACACACACACACACACACACATAGATTTTTAAGCAAAAACGTTTGTTGGATGCAATGGGAAAGGAAATTAATCATGCAATTAATCGTGGGACGAAAGCCACAGGAAGAACACCAGTTCAGGAACAGATGCCACTTCAAAGCACTCAGCCTCCTTGCGGCTCGGGCTTGAGTAATGGTAATATTGTAACCACCTGACAGCGAGTGATAGACCACTCAGGTCCGTCATGGCCTGTCTTTGCTGTAAAGGGTAGAAAGTAGGGATGAGCGAGTACAGCATTATCTGTATCTGTATCTGTATCTGTTAACCATATGAATTATCTGTATCTGTATCTGTACTCGGACTGGGCGTGGCCTAACCCGGAAATGGGCGGGATTTAACCAGGTAGTGGGCGGGACTGTACCTACTATGTTGTTTTTAATCATGCAATTGATTTGGGTCGATTAGAAATTGTTATATTTATTGCTGATTAGAAAACTATTTACATGACAGCATCAGCATTGAGCTTCATATCAAAGGATTTGATCATAAGAACAAACAAACTATATAAAATAAGTTTTGCAACAATGAATACAACACATGCGGTTGGAATTATGAAGAAAAATGTAATGAACAAGAGTTTTCATTTAAACATAACTTTCTTTTTTTTAACTTTTAATTTTTTTTATGATCAGTGTGATTTATTTAATTTCCACGCCAGGTATGCGTGTGTGTGAGTGAGTGAGTGAGTGAGTGAGTGAGTGAGTAAGAGAGAGAGAGAGAGAGAGAGAGAGAGAGAGACTGTGTGTTCTATGGATCAAATAGTCTGACGTTGTTTTTAAAATCTGCATTCCTTTATTATGTATGAAATACAGCAAGAAAGTGTCAGACACTTAGTGCGTGAAGTTAAACACTCCTTAGAGCCAGCAGACGGTTAAAAAAAAAATCTCCGACAGGCAGAGACGCAACGACAGTCGCATACTACCGAGCAAACACGTTTACCAGAACTATACTGGCTAATAATTAAGTACTACAAACAAATTGAAATAAAAAACAAATCTAAAGCTGAAGAAACCCTAAACCATAGGTGTCAAACTCCCGGCCCGGCGTGTTATTATGTCCGGCCCGCGAAATCATTTTATTAATGGCCCGCAAGATGGCCCGCGCTCCAGCTGCCTCGCCGAACACTTCCTGTATTAATCAAGTCTAGCTTATGGCTTATGATGCTTCGCGCTCGCGCTACCACCCTGCCCTAAACGTTAACGGAAAAGACCCGCGAACCTGAGTGACCGAGAGAGAAAGACACCTGTTCTCGTCTCAGCGTTCTGTGTGTGAATGAGCAGGGCGGAGCCGCGGGACGCAGCGAATTTGCACGCAGACACTCAGCTGCCCAATGAGGATTTTTATTCAATCCGAGCACAGATAATGACTCGTTTTACTCGTATGATACTCGTACTCGGCAAAAGTGCATTATCCGTACCGGATACTCGTTTCAGCCGAGTATCCGGCTCAACTCTAGTAGAAAGACCCTTTGTTCATCTTGGTTCTATTGCATCCTTCACCAGAAGAATCTCCACATGCAGGACAGAGGTATCTTCACCTGGATGCCCTTGAACCTGGAAGGGTGCGTGGAAAAAATGGATCATGTGGCCAAGTTGAATGGTTTCTGATGAACCAGAGTAATGGGTTGGACGCATTAATCATGCATCCAAACTCTGTGTAGACCTCGGTGACTGGAATATACATGTGTAACATATGGACAGTGGCTCAAAATGATCGATCAAACATTAATATCTAGTTGTGATTTTTGATTTAACAGAGAGTGCCTCCGAAGAGTCGAAGACCCGACAGCTGCCCCTGTGGACATTAATATGATGTGTTGGGTCCCCCAGTCCTCCTACCCCCACACATTCCATAGAGGAGGCCAAATGGTCCTATGCTAAGAGACACACACACACACACACACACACACACACACACACACACACACACACACACACACACACACACACACACACACATACTGTAGATACACTCACACGGAATACACAAAAATTTTCCTTGTAACTCAAATGGACAACTATTTCAACTTATACATCTTATACAACTTATGTTGTAAACATTTTAGTTATGTTTTGGTAGTTTTAAATACTTATAACCTTGTGTGAAAAGAGATTTCTCTTATCTTTTGTCTTTTAACCCAATCATGCTTAGTCTCTAAACGCTTGTCTTTGCATTCTTAAAATGGTGATGTACATTGTGTCACGCTAAAATGTACCAAATTATTTCTCTCACTCTTTTGAACCAAAATCTGTCCAATTCAGATGGCATCATAAATTGTACTAATTAGTTGGGAACAGTAACAAAGGAAACTTTCCCACTCTGCTGTTCAGGGAAAAAGGGGCCCATTCCCCATTGATTGTTGACTTTGACACACACACACACACACACACACACACACACACACACACACACACACACACACACACACACACACACACACACACACACACACACACACACACACACACACCTAGCCTCTGGAGAGTGTTCTTGATCTGCCCAACTGTTGTGAAGGATGTTTTCTTCACCAGGGAAAGAATTCGTCGGCCATTCATCACAGTTGTTATCCGTGGTCTTCGGGGTCTTTTGGTGTTGCTGAGCTCATCAGTGCGTTCTTCCTTTTTAAGGATGTTCAAAACAGTTTATTTGGCCACACCTAAAGTTTTTGCTATCTCTCTGATGGGTTTATTTTTCAGCATAATAATGGCTTGCTTCACTGATAGTGACCGCTCTTTGGATCTCATATTGAGGGTTGACAGCAACAGTTTCCAAATGCAAATAGCACACTTGAATTGAACTCTGAAACCTTTGGTCCCTTAAAAAGTGGGGGGCACAAATACAAACTTGTAATTCCTACACCATTCACCTAATTTGGATGTAAATACCCTCAAATTAAAGCTGAAAGTCTGCAGTTTAAGCACATCTTGTTTGTTCAATTTCAAATCCATTGTGGTGGTGTAAATAGCCAAAAAGATTTGAATTGTGTTGATGTCCCAATATTTATGGACCTATATATATATATATATATATATATATATATATATATATATTCACTCTTGATTATCTCTGTGATGCTCTTGAATAAGTCACTTTAACGTTTGATTTTAACGTTTGATTTACAAAAAGGGAAAGATCATTCTTTGTGTCTTTCTAAGAGTTCACATAAATTGTTTGACTCTTTCAAACTCTTTGAACTTAATTTTAGAGTTAAAATAAATTCTGCAAGCCAAATCAAGCCATATATATTGATAATTTGTCACTGTGGCGAGCAGGGGGGGGGGTCGAGGGACCGTGAGAGCGTCACGAGAGCCGGTGGCGTGATTGATAATGAGCGACACCTGCGAGCCACTGGTGTCTCGAGTCTCACGGAGGAGCGGAGGCATAAAAGGAGGAGCGCCGACAGTGAAAGCGAGAGAGGACCAGGCCTGGTTTTATGTTATGGTCTGTGTGGGCGGCAGTCGACCGCGAGGGGCTGCCGCAATTATGTTTATTTTGGATTTTGTTTTATTTCGTTATTAAAAGTCTTTAAATGTCTGCCCGCCTCCTTCCTCCCTGAACGTTCAACATTGTTACAGTCACAATCCGTTATTATTTATTAGTAATATACAAATTCCCCTTATGGACAATTTATGTACATATTTGATCATGACACGTTGTGAATAAATGCGCGCAGAAATCCCACCCCATTTGAGCTAGATTTGCTACAACTGTCTGACAGTGCTGAAAGCTTTTGCCATAATGGGTGATGTGAACTACAGGCTCTGGACAGGACAGTTTCTCCAGGTGTCAGCGTTTTGACAGGTACAGTTACACGACAGTCACACCTCCTTGCTATTCCATACAACTGTTTGTGTTATTAGTTCAGTCAGATAGTGTTTGTCTATATTTGTGACTTTGAGATGAAGTTACAGCTGAACAAATTATGTCTAATCATTGTAGAAATTCAGATACCACTGCCAATCATAATTTGTAATAATTATTTTAATTCAACAATGATTTATTTAATTATTATTTTTGTCTAATAAATAAAAACACAACTTAGATAACCTCATGATTTGTATTATCTTAGAACTGTACATCTCATATATGGACATTACTTTGATACACAAACCCTGCATTTTCTCTAAAGTTGTTATGAAACAATCGTGAAGGGCACAAATAAATACAATATACAAATAAATGTGAATTAGAATATTCTTGCCACTGTACTTCTGTACATCCACTAACTACAAACTCTTAGTAAAAGAAACAACTCTCACATACTGTGCACTAAAGGCAAACCTAGTGCTTATGCTTGTTCTTTGATTCATTCAAATCAATCAATGTTTCTTTTTCTTTTTTTCTTTTTACTTCCCCTCAAAAACAATGCACATTTAAGTAATTTGGAATTACAATCTACATTAGGAAGGGCCAAAAATGCCTTGAGCTTTATCTATTGTATAATGTCAAAGAATCTGCCAGAAGCAAAGATATTTGAAAATCAAAATGAGAGTACTATATTTGGTATTTAGCATTCTCATAGTTTGGTAGAGACCCTATTTTTAAAATGAAGAATTGCCCATAGTGAGACCGGAGGAGGGGGAACAGCAAGAGCAAACTACTGATCCATGATGATTTTCATTGAGATACCAGCAATTCACCCTTCAATACATCCTCCTGCCAATCTATTAACTCAGTGTAACAACACAAAAATCTTAAGCATGTGTTATTTTTTAATTTCCTTTTTTTAAATTCTCATTATTTTTCTTTCATCAATCCTACTCACAATTACTCATCTGAGATAGGTAACACTACAGATATATATGGTTACACATTCACAACACAATGAAGTTAACCATTTTTAAAGAAAAAAAAATGTTTTTTTATGACTTTTGGAGCAAGGGACCCGGCATCTTGCGATATCTCAGCATGTGACGTCATAAGGTTTATTTACTCCATTGTATTAATCCGAAGTATTATTAGCATTTCATTTTGAAAATGCTAACGCTAATAATAAATGCTAAAAATCACGCGCTAGTAGTGAGGAAGATGAACTTCAAATGCCTGTTGAACCCATAATGAGTCAAATTGCTTTTGCATGTTTGCAGGTACGTGAGGGTACTGAGCAGTACTACCGTCACGGGAGGTAGACGCGAGCCGAAACACTGGAGTGTACTGTCAATAGCAGGAAAGCTAATTGAATTCGCAGGTGAACATAAAATATGTTACAAACCACTGCTGAATGAGCCATTGTTATGACAATATGTCTGAAAGGTCTGACATTACCATGAGATGCCTCCTTTGCTCCTTTTGTTCTCCTTGTTTAGAATACAAGTTTGAGTATTCTAGGATGTAGAAAGTGTCATGTGTCATTCCTTTCTCTAGTTAATTGAAAAAGTAGCAGTAAAAGAGCTAAAAATTAGCAAACACCCATATAACATCATATCATCATCAGATTCAATCTTCCACATGTTTGCCATTAAACAATCATTTTGGATTGATCCATTTTTAAAATGTACACCTAAAACAATTTTCTCATAAGAGACAAATTTGCATCAGGTAGGATTCCGTTTACGCCACATGTCCTTCATGATGTCAGGGTTGTAAACAGTATGCTTGCACAGACACTGTGTAAAATCAAGGAGGACGAGGAGTAGGTCTTGATGGTTGTGCCTAATTGGTCCACTCGGACCTGGTTCCAAGAAATTATGCTCCTCACAACACGATAGCAGATGCCATTATGTATATAGCACTTTTTAACATCAAAGCAGCGTTACAGTAATCACAGGAAAACAATGCAACAAAGTTTGTTTTGGCTGAACAGCAGCTCTAGAAGAGCAGGCCAATCAATAAAATTGATGAATATTAAGTGTTAAGTTTCCTCAACTAAGCAAGCCAGAGGTGACAGCGGAAAGAACCCAAAACTCCAGCAGGTGACGGAATGAATGAAGAACAGAATGGAGAAAAAAACCTTGGGAGATGGTTATTACATGTTACATTATTACATGATTATTATATTGACAACAATTCAGGTCAAAATATTAAGTCCAGTTTAGTCCGGTTGGAGATGGGTTCATGATCTTCACAGGGGAGGGTCTCGTAGAGGCACTTTAGGGCAGTGTTGTGCTCGTGTCCAGGTGCAGGTCCTTCATCTGGTCTGGATACGGCCCGGATTCGGCTGACCATGACAACCTCTGAATAAACAGAGAATAATACCAGCGTAGATGCCATTCTATTACATCAGGTGTTATGGGAAGTGTTCCTAGTTCCAGCTGACCTAAATTATGCAGACTGTGGGGCCATTTTAGTACAGTGAACTCATTATCATGGTCAAAAAACCAATTTGAAATGATTCAAGCTTTTTGACACGGTGCATTAACCTGCTGTAAGTAGCCATCAGAAGATGGGCACATGGTTGTCATAAAGGGATGGACATGGTCAGAAACAATGTTCAGGTAGTGTCAAGGTACTGTCTCTGTTTCCAGTGTTATTAGTGTTCTAGTGGACAGAATCGTGGCACTGCTCTCTCTCCCGTGTGTTTGTGTCTCATTAGTGTCTTCCCCGCCTCCTTGTTTCCCTTAATCATTCCCAGCTGTGTCTCATCACTACCTTCCCTCATGTGTTCCCTATATATAGCCCTTGTGTTTGCAGTCCGTCGTGGTCTCGTTGTCATTCCTGTGTTCCTGTCTGGTCTGTGTTATGTTCCTGGTCCTGCTTTGCTTCCCGGTTGGTTTATGTTCATGTCGAGTGTTGTATTTTAGGTTATGTTTTCCCCCTCGTGGGTTTTCTTTTCTTGTGTTCTTTTGTTATATAAATAAACTCCCTTCCCTGCACTTGAGTCCTCCCCATTAATGTATCGTGACAGAACGAGACCACCATTTAAGGACTCAGCGGGGAAGGATTTCCGTCCTTCACTACCCAGCATGAACTCCAACCCGTGTTTTTTACGGGGGCTGCGGGTCAAGGCACTGCTATCCCTCCGCCAACATGGGGCGGAGATAAAGGTGTTTCTTCAGGAGTTCAGTCATGCTGCTGAAGGGTTGGATTATAATGACGCAGCCCTCAAGGACTTGTTTAATTCTGTGCTTGACAAACCCCTCAGTGAGTGGAGGATGAGGGGGTTGGACTCCCTGGACTTCCAGGGATTCGTGAAGATGCTGTCGACGCCGTCCACGAGACCGACTCCGGAGGAAGTTTTGGTGGCGGCTTACACCAAGCCAGCTGCCGGGCAGGAGGCTGCCGTCCCAGAGCCCGCTGCCGGGCAGGAGGCTGCCGTCCCAGAGCCCGCTGCCGGGCAGGAGGCCGCCGTGCCAGAGCCCGCTGCCGGGCAGGAGGCTGCCGTCCCAGAGCCCGCTGCCGGGCAGGAGGCCGCCGTGCCAGAGCCCGCTGCCGGGCAGGAGGCCGCTGTCCCAGAGCCCGCTGCCGGGCAGGAGGCCGCCGTCCCAGAGCCCGCTGCCGGGCAGGAGGCCGCCGTCCCAGAGCCCGCTGCAGAGCAGGAGGCCGCCGTCCCAGAGCCCCTTGCCGGGCAGGAGGCTGCCGTCCCAGAGCCCGCTCGACGTCTTCGTAAGCGGAGGAGGAGGAAAAAGGTCTCCTTTGATCTGTCAGTTCCGGAGACTGCCCCGAGACTGCTCGCCCTGCCGGCGCCACCGAGACTGCTCGCCCTGCCGGCGCCACCGAGACTGCTCGCCCTGCCGGTCTGGCCGGGTGACCCTGAACCCTTGCTGTCTGACTCGCAGGCCGCCCCCGAACTCTTGCGGCCACACCCTGAACTCTCGCGGCCGGACCCTCCAGTTCTGCCTGAGCCCACCTGGCTCAACCCGCCGGTCCCGCCTGATCTGGCGGTCTTGCCTAAGCCCATCTGGCTCAACCCGCCGGTCCCACCCTGGCGGCCTGTTGGGACCCCTGATCCCCCGGAGCCTCCCTGGCTCATTCCTCCTGTTCCCCCTCCCTGGACTCTGTTTTTTTTTTTTTTGTTCTGAGGACTGTCTACTTTTTTGGTTGCCTTTGAATTATTCTTTTTTCTTTCATGATGTTGTGGACTTTTGTTGTTTTGCTCTTTGGTTGGCCTTTTCTCCCTCCCTCCCTTCCCTGGTGTTCTGTATTCCTTGAGTTTCCTGTCTTGTGTGTTATGCTTGGTGATGTTGGTGTTGGGTTTTTGTTTCATGCTGGAACACCAGGTGGCGTTCCTTAGAGGGGGGGTAGTGTCATGGTTCTGTCTCTGTTTCCAGTGTTATTAGTGTTCTAGTGGACAGAACCGTGGCACTGCTCTCTCTCCTGTGTGTTTGTGTCTCATTAGTGTCTGCCCCGCCTCCTTGTTTCCCTTAATCATTCCCAGCTGTGTCTCATCACTACCTTCCCTCATGTGTTCCCTATATATAGCCCTTGTGTTTGCAGTCCGTCGTGGTCTCGTTGTCATTCCTGTGTTCCTGTCTGGTCTGTGTTATGTTCCTGGTCCTGCTTTGCTTCCCGGTTGATTATGTTCATGTCGAGTGTTGTATTTTAGGTTATGTTTTCCCCCTCGTGGGTTTTCATTTCTTGTGTTATGTTCTTTTGTTATATAAATAAACTCCCTTCCCTGCACTTGAGTCCTCCCCATTAATGTATCGTGACAGGTAGGCTGTGGCATTTAAACAATGTCCTGTTGGCACTAAGGGGCCTAAAGTGTGCCAAGAAAACATCCCCCACACCATTACACCACCACCATCAGCTTGCACAGTGGTAACAAGGCATGATGGATCCATGTTCTCATTCTGTTTACGGCAAATTCTGACTCTAGCATCAACAAGGCATTTTTTCCCACAGGACTGCTGCATACTGGATGTTTTTCCCTTTTCACACCATTCTTTGTAAACCCTAGAAATGGTTGTGCGTGAAAATCCTAGTAACTGAGCAGATTGTGAAACACTCAGACTGGCCCGTCCAGCACCAACAACCATGCCACGCTCAAAACTGCTTAAATCACCTTTCTTTCCCATCCTGACATTCAGTTTGAGTTCAGGAGATTTTGGTCTTGACCAGGACCAACCCCTGAATGCATTGAATCAACTGCCATGTGATTGGTTGATTAGATAATGGAATAAATGAGAAATTGAACTGGTGTTCCTAATAATACTTTAGGTGAGTGTATATGTGTGACGGTGAGATGCAGTGGTTATACCATCACCTGGTCCTGGTAACAGGAGCACTTGAGCGCAGTGTACAGTTTTGGTCACACTCAAACAATAGAACAGTTTCTGTCTAAAGAATTGTAATGGAATGAATAATTTGTTGTGCTGCTATAGCTATTGGAAATAAATATGCTGTTGTGTATGTTCGTTGATAGGTGCTCATGTCAGCGAATTTCACCAAATTCTTCATTTACCAATCACACTGTTAGTTTTCATTTAAATAAACACATCACACTTTTGCTTACTATACCGTTTATTTGAAAAGATGACAAACAAAAATGCCTGCCTCTGCCGTTTGTCACAGTCTTGTCCTGTGTTGCTCCCTTCCAGGCCCCTTTATGTATCTTCTAGGTCCTGCATGTCCCCGTTTGTCAAGTCAAGTCAAGTCACCTTTATTTATATAGCGTTTGTGTCTAAGTCCCGTCAGCTGTTCCCTATCCTGTGTTTGTCCTTAAATAACCTCCTGTGCTCCTTTGTCTTGTGCTATGAGTGCTGTTTTGTACATAAAGCATTTTGATTTCGGTTTTCAAATAAAGAGTTTTTGTTTGGAACCTGTTCTCCTCTGTTTCTGTCCTTCCTCTCCGCATCGCACACGTCCCAGAGTGTGACACCGTCTACTGTGGCTTTGGTGCTGGCGTTTACTTACATGTGGGATCGCGGGTTTCCTAAAGGGGTGTGTGCAACCAGGGTCACATATGTAAAAGACGGGAAGGAACCAAGTGTCATAGTCATGTCATGTCAAGTCGTGTCAGGTGCTCCCCATTTCCCTGTCTATTTAAACCCTTGTGTTTCCCTTGTCTTTGTCGATTGTTGTAACTGGTTCCTTGTCTGTTCTCCATGTGTGGATGCTCTTCCGTGTCTGTAAAGTATTCCGAGTTTTTGCACTGTTTAGTGCCGCTTATGTTTCTTCGTAGTGGAATAAAGTTCTTTCATTGAGGATATAGAAGGTTGAAGTTAGTGATGTATGTGGTTAGTCGTGTGTGGATGTCCACATGAGTGCTTATTTGAGTTTGTATTTAAAGTCTTTTGTTTGAGTTTATTATTAAAGTGAGTTTGAGTTTTGAGATCCTGCCTTGCCTTGCCTCCTGCTTCTGCATCGCAAACGTCCGTCTCCTCGCATCGTAACAGAACCACCAACCTGGGTTGGTCCATGGCATCATGGACTCTCTGGACAAAGTCCTCTGCATGAGCATGACTTTCATGATTTTTCTGCTAAGTTCAGGATGTTTGCTCTATTTTTGTCTTTAAGTGACGAGATACTGAAGAAGCTGTTCTGGTTCAGAGCTAACCATCTCCAGCTAAGAGACCTCCCTGACACTACCGGCATGAGCTGGCAGCAAGCAGTGCATGAGTGTCAGGTGATTGTCTGGCTTCAAACCAGTCAGCCAAGGACTTCAGAGATGGCTGCGCGACAGCCATCGCCAGAGCCCGCAATCAATACAATTGAGCCCGCAGGCGAATCAATACAATTGATGAATATTAAGTGTTACGTTTCCCCAACTGAGCAAGCCATAGGCAACAAAGGAACCAAAACTCCAGCAGGTGATGGAATGAATGAATGAAGAACGGAATGGAGAAAAAAACTTGGGAGAAACCAGGTTCAGTAGGGTGACCAGTTCTCCTCTGGCCAACACCCAAACAGTGCATGATTATTGACTTTGATATTCTACGTATTATAAGCTGGTCAGTATTTTGGGATCGCAATAGATGTGAAGGACTACAATGTGTTAAGAGATTACTCAAGTACTGGGGGAGCTACACCATTTAATGCTTTGTAAGTAATTAGCAAGATTTTAAGAAAGATTTTAAGTAAGAACTCGAGCTGCTGCATTTTGGACCAGCTGGAATTTGTTTATTAAGCGTGCAGGGCAACCACCTAGTAGAGCATTAAAATAATCTAGCCTTGAACTCATGAACGCATGAACTAACTTTTCTGCATTTGTCTTTGAGAGCATATGTCGCAATTTAGATATATTTTTTAGATGGAAGAATGCCGTTTTACAGATGCTAGAAACATGGCTTTCAAATGAACGATTGGTATCAAAGAGCACACCCAGGTTTCTAACTGATGACGAAGACTTGACAGAGCAACCATCGAATGTTAGGCAGTAGTTTAGATTAGAACTTTTTGGTCTAATCTTTTTGTTTTTTTCAGAACTAAGCAGTAAAAAGTTATTAGTCATTCATTCATTCGTAACAGTGAAAGCTAATGCCATGCTTCCTAATAATTGCACCCAAAGGAAGCATGTACAGGGTGAAAAGCAATGGTCCTGGTACTGAACCTTGAGGAACTCCATACTGAACCTATGATCGATACCCATGACTGCTATCTCCTCATTTACTGCTACAAACTGATAATGGTCAGATAAGTATGATCTGAACCAGGCAAATGCAACTCCACTAATGTCAACATAATTTTCAATTCTATTCAGAAGGATTTTGTGGTCGATTGTATCAAATGCAGCACTAAGGTCCAGTAACACTAAAAGAGAGATACAACCACGATCGAATGATAAAAGCAAATCATTTGTAACTCTAATGAGAGCAGTCTCAGTACTATGATATGGTCTAAATCCTGACTGGAAATACTTGTAGATGCTGTTTCTTTCTAGAAAGGAACATACAGTAATACCTCGGTTTACGAGTTTAATTCGTTCCAAGAGCGAGCTCGTAAACCAAAATGCTCGTACACCAAAACAAATGTCCCCATAAGAATGCACTAAAAATCAATTCACGAGTTCACACTTACGAATGATTCAGGAGCAATGGATGGTAAGCGTATTTGGCGAGCTGTCCGAGGAGAGGGCTCCGAGCTCGGTATTAGCCCGAACCTGGAGCACTCCCCCCGTATCCTGACTTTTGATAGGAACAATTAAGTGTGAGGAGTTGGGGTGGTGGAGGGATGCCGAAAAATGTCAAAGAGCTGTAGGTGAGTCAAACGTGTCTATATATACGTACTTCCTCTCCTGCTGATAGGATGAGGAGTAATTGCTGATGACGTGTTGATTGTATTAATCATTTGAACGTGCTCCTCCCGAACTTTGTTAATAAAACATCATTTAATTCGTTCCACATGACCATTTTAAATTTTTGCTTTTGTTTTACCCTATTAATTGCAGTTAAAATTGTAACCATTAAGATCTCATATAAATACTAATTAATAATTGACAATTAAACTCTAAAAATACTTGACAATTTACTGTAATGCACTTCAGGTTTGAGCAGCCTGCTTGGAGGAGAGAGAGGAGTTAGGAGGGGGGAGCAGGGAAAGCAAGGATGAAAGCAAATGAGTGAATTTATTATAATAGTGCAGAAACCAAACGAAGTGATAATCCAGAGTTGAAGTCGTGGAACATGGGAGTCGCGAAAGAACGAATTCACGGGAGCCGGGAGAGAACGAATTCGCGGGAGCCGGGAGAGAACGAATTCGCGGGAGCCTCGAACGAACGAATTCGCGGGAGCCGCGAACGAACGAATTCGCGGGAGCCGCGAGAGAACGATTTTGCGGAAGCCGCGAGAGAACTAGGGGAACGCGGGGCACAAAGTAACTCGGGGTAAATAGTAACAGTGATTTTTTTTAGATAGTTGCATGGGCATAAATTTGAAGTGCTAAAGGGCTTTTCATCACACTGTTTGCACACTTCTTCTGGCCATTTTTCGAGAAATATCATCGAAGTTTGGATGAGAACCACAGGAAAAACTCTTTTGGCAGCATGTAAATATTTTTTGTTATAGTAGTTGTTTTTCGATTTTCAAAGAATGTGAGAAAGATTGTTAGTCTAATCTTATATTGTTATGATTACCATCTTCTTGGCTAAAAGAAAGACGTGAAAAACACATAGTGGCTGCTATCCGGTCCTGAAGTGAACAAGACAGCGCGGGGTTAGTTGTAACACTAAGCCGCAGTGAACAAGTTGCATCAATAATCATATATTTTGCATTGTATTAACCTATTAAAACGTTTTTCATGTCATTACATTGTTCAAAACTCAACAAATCTAAAAAAATAAAGGAAAAAATATATATTTAATTTATAAGTTATGCTTATGATCATCAAGACGCAACTTTTTTAAACAAATAAAAAAACGTGAATGAACTTGCATTGGATAACATGGTGTTACAACTAACCCGCTGTCTGTTAAAACGAACCCCGCTCACGGGGTAAGAAGTCACATTTTACTCCTTGCGCTTTTGCCGATACTGCAGAGAAACGGCAGGTCCGACGAACATGAAAACAGTGCTCATTTGTAGGAGAGGCTTATATGTTGTTTGTATAAAAAATATGGTTTGTCTAACCCTATTACTTTGTTTATTATTTGGCTAAAACCGTGTATATTTCACTACGTGAACAATAGCGATCACAATTGATTAATGTTTAGAATATGAGGTAAAAACTTCTGTAAATCACTTATAAAAGTATCACTGTGGTGAATGATGCAGCCAATGAATGAGTTAAGGGGTTATAAACGGGTTGGAAGCTCCTGACTGTGTTATGAGAGGCTGTCATTAGGATATTTCATGTAAAAATGCGCACAAGGATGCTGAGCGTTAGGACTTTATCCACACAAAACTGCGCATGGGTGAGGGAATTTTTCTCGTACACCAATACAATGCTCGTATACCGATTCGACACTCCATGCTCGTACACCGAATTGCTCGTATACCAAGTCGCTCGTAAACCGAGGTATTACTGTAGTTGTGAAGATATTGCCTTTTCTAGAATCTTTGACAAAAAAGGTAGATTTGATATCGGCCTGTAATTAACTAATTCTGTAGGATCAAGTTGTGTTTTTTTAATACGCGGATTAATTACGGCTAGCTTAAAGGTTTTTGGTACGTATCCTAATGACAAAGATGAATTAATAATATTAAGATGAGGATCTATGATTTCTGGAAGCATCTCTTTCAGTAGCTTTGTTGGTATTGGGTCTAGCATACATGTTGTTGATTTTGATGATTTAACGAGTTTATACAATTCTTCCTCACCAATAGCAATGAAGGAGTGGAATTTTTCTTCATGGACACTAAAATTTACTGTATTTTGTGATATTGTAGTAGACAGTTGCATGGTTATAATTCTCTCTCTAATATAATGAATTTTGCAAGTAAAGAAGTCCATGAAGTCATTACTGTTGTGTTGTTTTAAAGCATCTGGGGTTGAGACTTTATTTCTTGTTAGTTTAGTCACTGTATCAAATAAATACCTAGGGTTGTATTTTTCTTCTTCTAAGAGGGTAGAAAAGTAAGCAGATCTAGCTGATTTTAAGGCCTTTCTGAATGCAATAGAGCTGTCTTTCCATGAAATGGGAAAAACCTCAAGCTTAGTTTTTTCCAGCTCCGCTCCATTTTTCTGGCTGCTCTCTTGAGGGCCCGGATGTGCTCGTTGTACCACGTTGTTGGACTATTTTCTATAGAATAGCCAGCACAAAAGTTAAACAGGAATTATTACTTGTACTAGATAATGTTACATTAAGGACCATCACTTCAAAAGAATTACATTTCAAATTAGACCTTTGAGCAGTACTGATCGTGTTACTATAAATTACAGCAACACCTCCTCCTTTACCTTTCAGACGAGGCTCATGTTTATAACAGTAATCTTGAGGGGTGAAGTAATATAATCGTCTGGTTTTAGCCAGGTTTCTGTCAAACACAGCACATCTAGTTTATGATCTGTAATCATATCATTTACAATAAGTGCTTTTGAGGAAAGGGATCATATATTCAGTAACCCAAGCTTTATCATTTGTTCATTTGTGTTATATCCGTTCTTAGTTGTTTGTAAATCAATTAAATTTTTACCCTTAAACGGTTTTGCGAGTTTTTTGTATTTGCTAATTTGGGGAACAGAAACAGTCCTATAGGATATCTAGGAGAAAGAGTCTCTATGTGTTGTAATTTATCTGACCTCTGTGACATGAGACAGCTAGCAGACGGTCGGTTTAGCCAGTTTGTCTGCTTCCTGACCTGGACCCCAGTTAGTCAAGGTTTAGCTCTAAGACTATATGCCACATTACTAGAGAGAAGAGCGGCACCATCCCAGGTGGGATGAATACCATCTCTTTTCAACAGGTCAGGTCTGCCCCAAAAACCTTTCCAATTGTCTTTGAACCCTATGTTATTCTGTGGTCACCACTTAGACATCCAGCCATTGAGTGAGGATAATCTGCTAAGCATGTCATCACTCCTGCGCATAGGAAGAGGGCCAGAGCAAATTACAGTGCCTGACATCGTACTTGCGAGTTCACACACTGAGTCGCGTCACTGAGTGGGGAGAACCTGTTTGATGTTCTGATCGGAATGGAACAGTGGTTTTTTGACCCGCGATTATGCCGTCTCACAGTCACCCAGTTGCCCTGCTGCACGGGCTCTACAGCCGGAACCGAACAACGTACAGGGTTTGCCAAGCAAGTTGCATCCAAAGCAGTATCTAAAGCCCTTGCATTCGTACTATCCTCGATTAAAGTTTGGATGCGTGTCTCTAATTCTGAGATCTTCTCTGTCAGCCTGACTATGTCCCTACATTTATCACATGTGAAGCCCTTAAGGCTGACAGAGACAGACAGACTATACATAAAGCAGGCAGTGCATGTAACAACTACAGGAGATGACATGACTCACCGTGTGTGTTGAGCCAACTCACCAGTTGTTTGATGAACTTGGAAAAAAGGCGACAGTTTGAAAATGGTTGATGCACGGACAATAATTAAGTAAGATAGCACAATGCTAATGCGTTTAGCGGCTTAGATTAAAGCTGATGATTACAATTTATTAAATAATCTAGTCTTGTATTTAGCAATATGAACGAACGTCGAGTTTAAGATCTAAAACAAAAACAAGTTTATACGACAGATAACAATCACAGGAGAAGATGACATGACTCACCGCGTGTGTTGATCCAACTCACCAGTTGCTTGATGAACTCGGAAAAAAGTATAAAAGGAAAAAATATAAATGAACGTCGAGTTTAAGATCTAAAACAAAAACAAGTCTATACGACGCTACAAACACAATACACTCGAGCAGACAGGAAACAGCAGTGCAGCAGTCAAAACGGTCCATCAGCCGCACCAGTGCCCCAGCGCACTGTACTCTTGCCCCAGCGCACTGAACTTTTGCCACCTGGCCCCTTGTACCCCCGACACCACCCTGGTTCCCCGTGGCCCCGCTACCATCCTGGAGACCACCCTGATCATGACTCTCCAGGATGCCCACCCACCCCGCCCTCGTCATGTTTGTTGTCTGGTCTTTGTTTTAGTTTGTTGTATCCTTGCTTCCTTAGCTTTGTTGTATCCTATGTTTCTTGTTCTACGTTCCTTGTCCTGTTCTGTCTGGTTCTATATCAGTAGAGTTCCCTGGTCTTCTTTGTCACTTCCTGTTGGTGAGGTCTTGGGAACACTTCCTGTCAGTCGTGTCATCTGTACATTATTGAAGTGATTTTGAGTTTTGATATCCTGCCTCCTGCTTCCGCATCGCAAACGTCCGTCTCCTCGCATCGTAACACTTGCAACTTTTATTTAATTTTTTTAGTATCTCAATGGGTGAAAGTAACTTTTCACCCATTTAAGCTACACATTTTAATGAATGAATCTGACATTACTAAGTAGTTTTGATTCAAATAAACCTTATCTTTTTCAGAAGATTCATTAAATAGAAATGCTTTAAAAGAATGTCTTTTTTGACAAATACAACATCATCACTATACAATTGTAACACCATGCCTCGCCACACCACCAGGGGGAGCCCAAGTTCATGGTCTGTCTGATACCGCTCCCTCTGCGACCACTTCCTGTTTGAGGACTATATAAGAACAAGGATCACTCATGGACGGGGCTACGTATTGCATGGGCTGCCCCCCACTCTATGGGCAGTACTGCGTTACTTAGCCATGTTGTCTTGTCTCGTCTCATTGTTATGTTATGTCTAGACAGGTTTACGCTATACTTGGTTTCTTGCTATGTCATGTTGTTGTATTTAGTTCCATGTCATTCATGTTGAACGGTTTTGTCTATGGGATTGCCATAACCTTGCTGGTAGCACAGCCCTACTATGCCTTAGCTAGTACCGCTAGTGGTATTGCCAGCAACCTGCTTGGTAGCATAGCTTACTGGACCATGTCTCTGTCATGTTGAGCTTATGCCATGTCATGTCTAGCAATGCCATGTCTAGTTATGTCTTGTTTCATTGTTATTTCTACCATGTTTGCCATGCCACGTTTTACCATGCCTTGTTGTTTTGCCATGCCAAGTCTACCCCATGCCATGTTCTATGTTTTATGGCTGGACTGATCTCTTGTTGCTGACCTCACGCCTGGAATATGGTTTCTGATCTGGATTGTCCCAAAATAAACTGCACTTGGATTCTACTCGGCTTAACGCCTCCCTGTCATTACAACAATGCAGCTAATTAAGCAATCAGCACAGACACAAGTATAATATTGTCTTGTCAAAAGAACTGCATTTAAATGCATTAAAATGTACCATCATATCGCTGTTGTGTTAAGATTAATTTAGACTTTTGTGTCTATTCATTAAGTCCTCTATTTTTTTTAACATGTTCATTATTTCAGCCCATTTAATTACTGCTTATTTTTTAGTGAATTGTTAGATGTCTTTATTTGTAACCTTTTAAAAGGATACTATTTGAAATAATTAGGTTGTTATGCAGACTCTTAGTAAATGGCTTCTAGTGAAGGCTGAGAATCAATGCACAGACTATGGACTATTTATAGATATTTTCTGTTTATTCATACATTTTACATAACAATCGTGCTTTTTATGTGACACCATTTAAATACATGTCCTATGTTATACTTTTAGGCAGTGTAACAGTTAAAAATATACAAAACAAGATTATTTCTTACGAGACATAAATCCTATTTGTTTTATAATCCTTTTTATAATCATCACTCATAATTTCCATAAGATATGTGCTTCAGAGATCAAAATATTATTGCAGAAAACAGCAATTGTTTTTCAAATATTTCAACATTTAGACAAACTTAATGGAGTACAGACATTCACGGTTACATGTTTAACACAATACAATTTTACAATAAAGTTTCAGATAAAACTGCAGTAAAGTATCTTTGTACAAAACTCACAGGACATAGCCATTTCACATTTTTTGTAGGTAAGTATCTCCTCTTAGTAAACATTTAACATGACTGAATGCTTTTCACGTGTAGCTGCCTTTGACGGAAACTGTCAGCACATCACTGTCCTGTCATCAGAGTAGTCTCTGTACTCTAGGTCTTGTGCTTTTGTTCTTTTTGGGGAAAAAAGGAGGCAAAAAAGCCCTAATTATATTTTAGTATATGCTACTTACTATTAAGAAATATTTTGTATCCTTTTTCAAAAAGGAATGGCACAATATAGTATAGTGTAAACCATTGTCATGGAGTGGCCAGTTCTGTTTTGTTTTAGCACTGCAACAATTCAACATTTTGGCACATGACGTAAATAATGGTCATGCAAATTGCGACTACATAAATCACAGGCTTAAGGAGCTGATATGCACTCAGGGTCAGAGACATATCTGAGATTTTTTTTTCTTCTTCTTTTAGATATTCCTGAGGGGACATGTAAACAGGACACTGAATTGACAGCACTCGTCAGTAATCTGTAGAATAATCAGCAACAATGTTCACCCTGTGTTCTGCGGTGTTCTCATTTTCTGTATTTTTGTACCCTGTGCTTTACAAACTACACACTGCCAGGCATAGATTCGTTTTTGCTTTAGTCTATGATTTTGGTCCTTGGTCTCAACATTAAAGTACAAAGCATTCTAAAAATAATTCTTAAAATCACATACAAGTATTTTCTTTTTTTTAGCTCAGAAAAGAAAAAGAAGTAACAGATAGTAACAGTCTCTCTCTCTCTCTCTCTCTTCCCCTCCCTCTCCCTTTCTCTCAGCAAAAATATTCAACAACATATTATGGGTCATCCAAGGGCTCTAATGAATATAACTTCTTTGTGCTTTGGACACAGGGTTTGCTTGATGCACCTTGGTTTTTCCAAATGACCCACAATGAAACATAATCATTTTGTGATTTTTTTTATATCTTTGATACTAATGGACTCCCGCTTTGTCCCAGTGCAACATAGAAACTTTATACCTCACATAAATAGCTTATGCATTGCAAAACAATGCACTGTCCTTAAATCTAACTCACAGTATAACCTTAGTAGAGACAAATTCACATAATACATAGTATAAGTCATTTTTTAACACAGACACTCTTTGCTTCACATTTGGAAAGCTCACAGAGTGTGTGTGTGTAAGTTTTTCAAATGCAAGTGCTTTGTGTTTTTGTTTGTATATGTATTTTTTTTTTCATTTCATGTTTAGTTTGATTATTTATGACCCGTGGAGGTAGATGATTCTATTACTGTATAAACATGGAAGTCTTCTGTGTTGATAATCTTTGATTGCTCTCTGCTGGGGTTCACCTCTAGTGCTTTTAGACATTGGCATCGTTGCCAGGGTTAGTTGGAGATGAACTATCAGCCTGCACCTGTGTCTGAGACGGCGGCTGTGGCTGTGGTTGTGGTTGCGGCTGTGGTTGTGGTTGCGGCTGCGGCTGCGATTGTGGCTGCGGTTGTGGCTGCGGCTGCGGCTGCGGCTGCGATTGTGGCTGCGGTTGCGGCTGCGGTTGCAGTGGTGATTGTGTTTGCTGCGGTGCCTGGTCCGGTTGTTGTGGTGATTGTGGTTGCTGCGGTGCCTGTTCAGGTTGCTCCGGTTGTTGTGGTGGCTGCGGTGATTGCTCTGGCATCTGCTGTTGCTCCGGCCCATTCTCCTGAGCACGCCTCACTGCTGGAGGCTGCAGCATTATCCTGATCCGCTGAGATGAGGCCCCAGAACAAACACCAATGAGCACAGACATACCATCTAATAATGCCTACGTCAACATTGATCATTATTGTTTACATAAATGAAAAAAGTTACCTCCTTATATGTCCCCTTCAGGGTGAGGAACATGTAACCCATATAACCAGGAATGAGAACCATAGAGGATAAAGCCATGAGCCAGCCCACTCCTTGCCCCCATTTAGGGAACACATAGTTGTTCATTTTAAGAGGAACCATTTGCACGGCGCTGAAGAGGAACACACCCTGTAGAGAAGCTCTGTTTTAAAATACTGCAGTTTTCATATAATTACTATACGCTATAATCTGTAACGCTTCCTCATTATAGGGACAGGTTTAGTGGTGTGGTTCGGTTTATTGGATTAAGTGGATTAAGAGGTTAGGGAAGGATCAACGGTTTAATCATAGATGTTAATTGGTGAAATGTATTACAACTAATTATATGCAGGTATTTTTTTCAAATATAAATACAATGTAAAACATGTATGTTTACAATAAGTGCATTGTAGCAAATTATTAAATTAAATGTTAGTAGATATGGGTCAAAGACACTTCATATAAAGTGTTTTATGGCAAATAAAATAAGATTTTGTTCTATTATAAATATCATTGCAAATGTAGGTTCATGCTAGGTATCAAGCTGTAAACTACATCTTTATTTTTATTTTGTCTTGGAATACTGCATGCTGGAAACAATAATAATGGCGTTTTACTTTTGGTGCTAGAAGAAGCACCTCTATTATTTTCCCATTTTATGTGTAAGCATAAACTTGATAATTGTCATGTATGACAATTATATAGATAATGAATAGCTGATTGACTTGCACTGAAACCATTGAAATACATCTACATTTGAAATGAAATGAGCTGGATAATGAGACTTTTCTGTCGCAACATCTGTACTGTTGTTAAACTTAACTGAATCAACATTCTCCTGACTTATATACGACACTATTGCCTATTGCTTATAGCTGAATTGAACTTAATTGGCATAAACTGAATTGATAAAAATAATCAATGGACTTTGCAACAATAACAGTATTATTTTCCTGCTTAATGTGCAGGAAAATAAAAATGTGAAGATTAATATGGAAAATTAACGTGAAGCTGCTTTGAAACAAACAGTACAGTGTAAAGTGCTATATAAATAAATGTGAAGAATTACTTTGTCTTAAGGTAATTTTTCAACACATCAAAAAAAAGAGAATTAGTAGAATGATTTTATTTTCAAATGTTCAGCCCTGTGTTTAAAATTTCCAGGATTTTACACATAAAAAAAAACATATAATATTTTTAAGAAAGGGCTTCTTGAATAGCAAGTATACCCTACTTTTATCCATTTATTTTAATGTTTGTCACAAAAATGGCAAGACATTTTATAAATCAGCAAATTCTGCAATGTCACATTAAACAGAATAAAACAGGTTACTTACAGCAACAACTAGAGGGGTGAAGAAAACCCAGCACAGTTTCCACCACATACAAGGCTTGTATCCAATCATTTCCTGGATGTTATCATAAAACTTGTTCACACCTGAAATTACATAAAATTGAATAGGTCAATGAATAGATCAATTCACCGCAAGTTTGTTACAATAATTGGATTAACGGAATAGACTGGAATGCATCTATATAATCTACCGTATTCATCTTTATGTCTGTAGCTGAACGGAGGATATAGGGTTACTCAATTCAATCCGAACCGAGAAATTAGTTGTGTTCAAAATCGAATAATCAAAACATAGAGTGTTTGGCAATAATGTGTTAATATCAACACGTTACAGTAAGAGAGAGTTTAGGAATGGGCCCAGGGGCTAAAGAGAGTTCAGGTGATAGAAAGTATTCATGAGTGGGTTGAGGGGCTACAGAGAGTTCAGGAGTGGATTCAGGGGCTAGAGAGTGTTCAGGAGTGGACCCAGGGGCTAGAGAGCATTCAGGACTGGACTATGGGCCTAGAGAGTGTTCAAAAGCGGGCTCAGAGGCTAGAGAAAGTTCAGAAGCGTGCTCAGAGGCTAGAGAGAGTTCAGGAGTTGATTTGGGGGCTGGAAAGCTTTCAGAGGTGGATTCAGGAGCTAGAGAGAGTTCAGGAGTGGATTCAGGGGCTAGAAAGAGTTCAGGAGTTGGTTCAGGGGCTAGAGAGAGTTCAGGAGTGGGTTCAGGGGCTAGAGAGAGTTCAGGAGTGGGTTCAGGGGCTAGAGAGAGTTCAGGAGTGGATTCAGGGGCTGGAAAGCTTTCAGAGGTGGATTCAGGAGCTAGAGAGAGTTCAGGAGTGGATTCAGGGGCTGGAAAGCTTTCAGAGGTGGATTCAGGAGCTAGAGAGAGTTCAGGAGTGGATTCAGGGGCTAGAAAGAGTTCAGGAGTTGGTTCAGGGGCTAGAGAGAGAGTTCAGGAGTGGGTTCAGGGGTTGGAAAGCTTTCAGAGGTGGATTCAGGAGCTAGACAGAGTTCCGCAGTGGGTTCAGGGGCTAGAGAGAGTTAAGGAGTGGATTCAGGGGCTAGAGAGAGTTCAGAAGTTGGGTTCAGGGGCTAGAGAGAGTTCAGGAGTGGATTCAGGGGCTAGAAAGAGTTCAGGAGTGGGTTCAGGGGCTAGAGAGAGTTCAGGAGTGGGTTCAGGGGCTAGAGAGAGTTCAGGAGTGGGTTCAGGGGCTGGAAAGCTTTCAGAGGTGGATTCAGGAGCTAGAGAGAGTTCAGGAGTGGGTTCAGGGGCTAGAGAGAGTTCAGGAGTGGGTTCAGGGGCTGGAAAGCTTTCAGAGGTGGATTCAGGAGCTAGAGAGAGTTCAGGAGTGGGTTCAGGGGCTAGAGAGAGTTCAGGAGTGGGTTCAGGGGCTAGAGAGAGTTCAGGAGTGGGTTCAGGGGCTAGAGAGAGTTCAGGAGTGGGTTCAGGGGCTAGAGAGAGTTCAGGAGTGGGTTCAGGGGCTGGAAAGCTTTCAGAGGTGGATTCAGGAGCTAGACAGAGTTCCGCAGTGGGTTCAGGGGCTAGAGAGAGTTCAGGAGTGGGTTCAGGGGCTAGATAGTGTTCAGGAGTGGACTCAGGAGCTAGAGAGCGTTCAGAAGTGGGTTCAGGGGCTAGACAGAGTTCAGGAGTGGATTCAGGGGCTAGAGAGAGTTCAGAAGTTGGGTTCAGGGGCTAGAGAGAGTTCAGGAGTGGATTCAGGGGCTAGAGAGAGTTCATGAGTGGGTTCAGGGGCTAGAGAGAGTTAAGGAGTGGGTTCAGGGGCTAGAGAGAGTTAAGGAGTGGATTCAGGGGCTAGAAAGAGTTCAGGAGTGGGTTCAGGGGCTAGAGAGAGTTCAGGAGTGGGTTCAGGGGTTGGAAAGCTTTCAGAGGTGGATTCAGGAGCTAGACAGTGTTCCGCAGTGGGTTCAGGGGCTAGAGAGAGTTAAGGAGTGGATTCAGGGGCTAGAGAGAGTTCAGGAGTGGGTTCAGGGGCTAGAGAGAGTTCAGGAGTGGGTTCAGGGGCTAGAGAGAGTTCAGGAGTGGGTTCAGGGGCTAGATAGTGTTCAGGAGTGGACTCAGGAGCTAGAGAGCGTTCAGAAGTGGGTTCAGGGGCTAGACAGAGTTCAGGAGTGGATTCAGGGGCTAGAGAGAGTTCAGAAGTTGGGTTCAGGGGCTAGAGAGAGTTCAGGAGTGGATTCAGGGGCTAGAGAGAGTTAAGGAGTGGGTTCAGGGGCTAGAGAGAGTTAAGGAGTGGGTTCAGGGGCTAGAGAGAGTTAAGGAGTGGATTCAGGGGCTAGAGAGAGTTAAGGAGTGGATTCAGGGGCTAGAGAGAGTTAAGGAGTGGATTCAGGAGCTAGAGAGAGTTAAGGAGTGGGTTCAGGGGCTAGAGAGAGTTAAGGAGTGGATTCAGGAGCTAGAGAGAGTTCAGGAGTGGGTTCAGGGGCTAGAGAGAGTTCAGGAGTGGGTTCAGGGGCTAGAGAGAGTTCAGGAGTGGATTCAGGGGCTAAAGAGAGTTAAGGAGTGGGTTCAGGGGCTAGAGAGAGTTCAGGAGTGGGTTCAGGGGCTGGAAAGCTTTCAGAGGTGGATTCAGGAGCTAGACAGAGTTCCGCAGTGGGTTCAGGGGCTAGAGAGAGTTCAGGAGTGGGTTCAGGGGCTAGATAGTGTTCAGGAGTGGACTCAGGAGCTAGAGAGCGTTCAGAAGTGGGTTCAGGGGCTAGACAGAGTTCAGGAGTGGATTCAGGGGCTAGAGAGAGTTCAGAAGTTGGGTTCAGGGGCTAGAGAGAGTTCAGGAGTGGATTCAGGGGCTAGAGAGAGTTAAGGAGTGGATTCAGGGGCTAGAGAGAGTTAAGGAGTGGGTTCAGGGGCTAGAGAGAGTTAAGGAGTGGGTTCAGGGGCTAGAGAGAGTTAAGGAGTGGGTTCAGGGGCTAGAGAGAGTTAAGGAGTGGGTTCAGGGGCTAGAGAGAGTTAAGGAGTGGATTCAGGGGCTAGAGAGAGTTAAGGAGTGGATTCAGGGGCTAGAGAGAGTTAAGGAGTGGATTCAGGAGCTAGAGAGAGTTAAGGAGTGGATTCAGGAGCTAGAGAGAGTTCAGGATTGGGTACAGGGGCTAGAGAGCGTTCAGAAGTGGGTTCAGGAGCTAGACAGAGTTCAGCAGTGGGTTCAGGGGCTAGAGAGAGTTCAAGGGTGGGTTCAGGAGCTAGAGAGAGTTCAGCAGTGGGTTCAGGGGCTAGAGAGAGTTCAAGGGTGGGTTCAGGAGCTAGAGAGAGTTCAGCAGTGGGTTCAGGGGCTAGAGAGAGTTCAGGGGTGGGTTCAGGGGCTAGAGAGAGTTCAGGAGCTAGAGAGAGTTCAGGAGTGGGCTCAGGGGCAAGAGAGAAATTCTTTGCTGGAGCAGACTGGAGAAATTGTCTCACTGGACAGCCAGAGAAGAGGCGAGACAGGCAGATCAGAGACAGGAGAGACAGGCAGATCAGGGCTGGGCGGCAGCCGCAAGTTGATGGGCTGTGGCTGCTGTTTGAATTGGGGGTAGAGGCTCTCCAGACGCCTGATAACGGCTTCGCTCCAGTTAACTCTTGAGGTGTCTGGGAGGTCTACAGCATGGTAATAAATAGCCCCAATCCAAAACAACAATTTAATTGTCTCGTCATTGAAAGGGGTGATGTTGGCGAGATAGTAAAATTCATCTGCATATTTAGCTAGATCAAGGCCCTTTTGGGTAATGGCGGCATATTTCACAATATACTCCATTCTTGGTATGTTCTTCTGTCATGTATCAGTGTAGTGAAGCAGTACGAAGGCAAAGAAGATAACTTAATTCTTTGGATGAGAAATTTAACTTTTACACTGTAAAACTTAACACTGACGTTGCACAGACGAGAACAGATGAAGAGTGAGGGAAAGCACAGGGTAAATATACATGGAATGATTAGGAAATGAGACACAGTTGACTGGACTAACAGGGTGATGATTATGACAATGAGAGAGCAGATGGGGAACCAGGAGGTAAACAGACACAGTACTATTTTTTTAAAGAATTAATGAGTAATAAAATTCCATATTTTGAGCTTAACACTTGCAACGAGCTTAACACTTACTATATATTATGTGAAAAAACAAATAGCCAAAAAAGCAGTATTTCCAAATACATTGTGAAATATGCACTGAAAAACAGTGTGCTTTCAGTCTAAATAAATAAATAAATAAATTCATTACATTTATATAGCGCTTTTTATCAAAGTATCTCAAAGCGCTTACTACAGTCTACACTTTACTGCAAAATATTAAATAGTAAGACAAATTCAGATCTGTAAGAAATGTCAGATCTAGAGAAAAGTGAGATCGACAAGAATAATTGTGCATTTGCAACAGACTGTGTTTTATTATGTGCATAATTTGCAAAGTAATGTTCATTTATTCTTCCCCAAAGAAGCACCAAACCTTTCTGATTCATTTTCGATTGGTAAAAGGGGTAACAATAAACACCACTATAAATCATCAAAGCAATTGTATTTTGAGAAAAAATACCAATAGAACAGAGGAGGTGATTAAAAAAAACATTTTAGATAAAAATGTTAGTATCTAGACATATTATAGTCCTCTGGAGTCTGTGGGCCTTCAGATTTAAGATTTGATTTTGAGTACTCCTGACCTTGAGCAAGAACATAGAAAAACAAAGAAACGTGATGGATGAAGAAAGTAAGCATGATGAGGATAGATAAGATTGAATTGGATTAAAAATTGTGAAAATGGCTTCGTTGTATATAAAACAAATGGTTCTCAAAGTTGAGCAGCTAATACAATTTCCCAGACAGCTGACAGACTGGATTAAGGGGCGAAAATGCCAAGAAGATCTGTGGAGAAACAGGCCCCTCCCTCAAATATCACACTAGCAGACAGCAAACACCGAAAAAACAACAACCAATGGCCTTGGTTGAGGACAGAGGGAAAGCAGAAGCAGTAATGACGGCAATTGTCAGTTACTCAAGGTGCAGAGACTAGAAGAAAACTCATGAGACTATTCAGCACCCTTAGGCAGCAGCATCAAACACTAAATTAATAACCCATTCATCAAGAGTAATGCCCAGATACTGGCAGAAAAAAGGCAGTAATGTAGCAATCCAAAGATACCGTACTATAAACAGAAAAGAAGAGCTTGAGATATAAAAGCTATAGGCAAACCAAGGCTAACATATCAATATATACATAGGCTAACATATCTTACATATACATTAATTAGCTGGTCTATTCAAAGACTTATTGACATGGTGACACAAACTTTGCAGATACATACATACACACATTTGCGCACACACACACACACATATATATATATATATATATATATATACAGTGGAGTTCACTTATATCAAGTCACGGTTAACTCAGCAATCCTATTTTGTCGACGTTTTTGAAGTGGAACCGCCAAACTCCCTATTTGTCTTAGTATTTTCTTGTGGGTTATGTCGATTCTTTTACGTCACCGAAATCTAATATCTCGAGCAAAAAAGAGGAAATTCAAGCAAATTCGCCACTTCACATTGTTATCTCGTGACTTGAGCGTACCTAGTTCACTGCGCATGCGCTGAGTTTGCGTTGCACGTGGATCGCGGTCCGCTCACGGTTCACTCCCTGGTGTTGATCTCGTCTGAGGGATAACACGCTGTAGCTATTCTGTTTTTTTCTTCTAAAAATGTCTGGAGGTGTTAAGAGAAAACTGTACAATCAATCAATAGAGAAAAGGATGAAATCGTACTGCAGCTAGAAAAAGGAACAAAGCCGGCAGAACTTAGTTGTCAGCATGGCATTCCAGCAAACATCATTTCAGGATGGAAAAAGAAGGCCGACGTGATAAAGCAAATGTACGATAAATCTGTCTTTGATCCAGAAAGACATATGCATTTTACATATGCCTTTTGTTGTTAGCAAACATATACACAGTAGGCCTACAGTGTAAATTTTTTAGATGAATGTCGATCGCTTCATCAAACAAATCGCGGCAACACTGTTGTGTAAAAAACACCAAAAACTCGAGCATGTACATTCTCATTTAATAACTCACATCATGTACATCAATAAATGTTCCTTTTATTTTCTTGCGAGGGTTGTTGTCTTTGGTGCTTGTAGTATCACTCTGACAGCTGTGCTGATAGACTGTCTGACCTGTCAATCATGCAAGAAGACGTGATTGGCTGTGCTGCCATGAGGGCGGGCTCTTCTCTTCTCATCCGACACGCTTCTTAAAGGGACGAGCACAGCGGGAGAGACTGCTTTTTCTTTTGATTCCGACTTGTGTTTGTTTTCTTATTGTGTGAATTTTGCGCACAAGCACTGTATACCGAGCCTGAACAGTTATGGATAATTTACATCATGCGAACAACATTTGAAATTCGAAATGTGATTTTACACAAAAAAGTAATCGGTAATATATGTTATATGGGTTATCTCGGCCATCGGTTATCTCGATGCTTTTTTTGCAACCCCCGAGGCCGTCGACATAACCGAACTCCACTGTATATATATATATATATATATATATATATATGCAAAGGACAAGCACAATCTGAAATATAGGCACAGTGTAGCAGGATGTAAAGAGGACTCACCATAGCACCAGGAGATTGAAATACACTCAAAGAACACCAAGAAGAGCAGACACATCCCACTGGCTGAGTAATAGTCGAAGAGTTTAAACACATACAGGCCACCCTAACACAAGAAAAACACAAGCATGCAGAGTAATATAAGTCCCCGTAGCCTGCAATCATATTATTAAAGCACAGTCTCACCTACTTCTACTTCATTCCAGTCTGATTTACCTGTGTGATGTTGGACAGTCCAATGGCGTAGGACACGACGCAAACACATGCGATGAAAATCTCTCTCCTCTTCCTGAGCACTCGTGGGAACTCATCCACCAGAGCAGTGATGAAGCCCTCCACTGTGCAGAACTGCAAGACAGGGTCAACAATGCTGGAATACTGCATTCATGTGGAAAAAATGTTCATGGATGTTTGTTGTTGCGTTTGATAAACCAGTGAGCACAGGTGTTAAAAACTGCACAAACAACCATAAAAACCAATACGATGCAGTGACTATAAAACATAAAGAGTTAACTGAATTTGATGCCACAGGGTTATGATTCAGTTTGGTTTTATTTGAACATTGCCACTAAACAAAATCAAAACTCCAGATTAAGGAATAAAGAACTTCAGTTTAAAATCCTGTAGCCATAAAGGCAGAAATTGAGGCCCTTTATTGGGCTCGAAGCTAATTAAGTTTTTTAATGCTCCTTATGTTTCTTGTGTGGCCACCAGGGACACTGACGCTAACATATCCCATTCACGTCTGTTTCTAGGTCAGAGCGTGAATATGTGATATCCTCACCTGACTGTCGATTCCCAGCATCAGCAGCATCGAAAAGAAGAGAATAGCCCACAATGGTGAGACGGGCAACTGCGTCACAGCTTCTGGATACGCTAGAAATGCCAAACCAGGACCTGCAGAAGTCATGAAAAAAGGCATTTCTAGATTTGAACTGATATAACGTTTTGAAATAGCACTACTTCAGTGTAATATAATTATGTGAAATGAACTGATTACCGGATGCAGCAACATCAGCTATTGGTCTCTTTGTCACATGTGACATGAAGCCCACAATAGAGAAAATCACAAATCCAGCAAACATACTAGTGAAGGAATTAATACAGCACACGATGATAGAGTCCCTGAAGAAGAAGAAGAAAGGGGGGGGGGATTCTGTATTCAAATGTGCTATAAGGAAAATGATCTGCACATCAGTTTGCCATTTAAGGAGAAGATATAGCCAAATGCAGAATCAGCTGTTTAATTTGATAGTAATTCTCATTATTCATAGGTCTGATAATGGGAATAGCATAACCTGTTCACATTTTCACAGTATATAAAAAAAGAAATTTGGAGGCTAAAACAGGGTCTTTAAGAGATACCAGTGCGTCATTCATACCTGTACACATTGTTATGGAAAGGGTTGTAGCTGCCCAGAGCAATAAGAGAGCCGAGACCCAAACCATACGAGAAGAAAATCTGTGTTGCAGCATCCAGCCAAACCTGGGATGGAAAATCAAACTATTTAGCAGCTAGCCTGAGTCTGTTCCATCCTGTTTGAATGATTGAACATGTGAAATTACCTCAGACTCCTTAAGCTTCTCAAAATCAGGAGTGATATAGAACAAGATTCCCTCTTTAGCTCCAGGCAGGGTCACTCCACGAATAAACAAAATGAACAACATAAAGTACGGGTATGTGGCAGAGAAGTAAACGACCTGCAAAACATCGATATCTGTGTGAGGCATTCCACACGTGTGTATTTATTCAGCATATGACAACTAACGCAGGATATATTGTACACGACTGTCACAGAGCAAGAAAGAAACTTGTTTATTGCAAACTTAAGTGTGCCTTTCAAATGAAATATGCTGAAATGATTACACTCTCACTCAAAATCCAGACCGAAGCCCTGAAGACAGACCAACAAAGACATCATCTCACCTTTCCAGTCCAGCTAACACCTTTCCAGATACAGAAGTACACGAGGACCCAGGCAATGGCCAGTGTTATTGCAAGTGGAACACGAATTTCACCAGGTTTTTCTAAGCCATCAGTCATTTGATGCACATTGCGTCTGTATAAGCACATCATGCAACACAATTACACTCGACAACGAGACACTTACTGGACACATGTAGTATGTATTTGAATGTGCAAAGATCGAAGAAGATCATGCACATCAATTTTTCATCAAATCTTACTCCCAAAACTCCATGACAGCACTGGTGAGATTGGTGGTGTCTACTATGCTGTAGTTTGTATAGCATCTGTCTGTGTTCCATGGATTGTTACAAGTTTTCCATGGAAGCTCCTACAAAGAGTAGAACAATGCTTTACATTTTGTTATTTCATAAATACCCCGGAAGAATTACCTAAACATGCCAAGTTTCAAAAGGATTTTGTGTGTGTGTGTGTGTGTGTGTGGTTGTTGCATGCAAGCACAAGTGACAAGGAATGCTTACAGTGGTAAAGGAGTTGTACAAGTAGTACAGGGCCCAGGCAATGATGACAATGTAGTAAATGTTCAGCCAGAATGAGAGAACAGCAGCCGCAAGACCAACACCTGTAGTTATGACATAGTGTTATAACTTGCATCCATTCATTCAAAGCAGCAGGTCAAAGCCAGCTCTTATGCAGCATTGCAAATGGCAGCTTATTAAATCATTTGTCTTCAAATTGGAAAATCTGTGAGTGCACTGGCAGTCCTAACACGTTTAGACACACATAACCCATGCTTTTAAATCACTCATCTACTCACGTTGCATTTACACACCACCAGCATTGCACATTTCTAGAACCCAGCTCGTATTTTCAGCATTAAGTCAAGAGGCAGACGAGAAAGAAAAGTGCTGAATAGATGTGATCTACCTTTGAACATTGGAGCTAGTTTCCAAACCCCAAGACCTCCAATGGATGTGTACTGTCCAAGAGCGCACTCAAGAAAAAAGAGAGGAACTCCCGCGAAAAAAAGCGTCAAAAAATAAGGAATCAAGAAAGCCCCTGGAATCACAGAAACACATGAAAGCACCAAGTGGGGCTGTGCACAGCAACACACACACACACGCACGCACGCACGCACGCATCTCAGACTCTCGGGGAAGGTGAAGCGGCTCTTACCTCCGCCGTTTTTCCCGCACAGATAGGGAAATCTCCACACGTTGCCCAGGCCGATGGCGTAGCCCACACATGACAGGAGAAAATCAAATTTCCCACCCCAAGTTTCCCTGGCTGGAAGGTCTTTCTTCTTCTTCTCTGGTTTGGCGTCCTCTGCTTTGGGTTTGTCGTTAGTTGTGATCTCGTTGAGTTCCGTCACAACTTGTCCATCGGTGTTTTTGGTGTTGTTTGTCGCCATGTCTCTCTCAGACACAGTTCCAGTTGATCTGAACACACCGAATCACACGAAATCAGTGTTTTCCCCCGCAAAGGCGACACGCACAAAACACAGAGACAGAACCGCACGACCACTCAGCTTCGACACACCAATCAAATGAACGCACACACACACTCAAAACAGTGAAACCCGGAAAATAGTGTCCATCTACTTACAGTGAATGTGTATTCGTTTGCACAGGGAGTGTGTCCGTGTGTCATGCAGTGAGGTGTGCGCAGATTCCTCTGTAAGTTGTGAAGTTGCAGCACATCCGCGGGTGTTGTGTCCATGTAAAGCGGTCCTGCGGGAGCTGTCCACGGGCGAGTGCTGCTGCATCCAGCGAGCAACGACTGTCTGAGATCAGCAGCGACTCAACATCTCCACAGCTCAATGTCATGTGAAAGTCAACACCCCCCAACGGACACACACACACATTTTCAGGTCAGGCAAGCAAGTCTTTACCTTTATGTGCATATGTTAACACAATTATTCTGATCTCGGTACAATATTAACCTTCTCTTTGCAATTTAAATGCAATACCGAGACTGTGAGCTTTCCATGAGTTGCTTAAAATCTAGATTTGAAATGTTCAAATTAATGTTTCGTGAGTCATTGCCATGAGGGAAAAATGAAATCATGCAGCCATTGCTCATTCTAAAGAAGAATTGCAATCCCACTTCATTCCAAAATATATCATCATAAATATGGCATATGAGGAGCAGAACAGGTGAATCCTCATCTGAGACTTCATGGGAAGAAGGAAGGAATGCTCTGGGACAGTGTCTTATATATCCTGGCGCACGCCATTCAGTCAGAAGTCCATGAATATGTGGAAAGCATTTTCAACCTTTGATTCCATCCAGGATATATGTTTTGAACGTACTTTTCGGCGAGCTTTTTGATTTCTCCTGAATGTCAGTGAGCGTTGGTTAATGAGAAGTGAATGAACTCAAGAGGGATTTGGGTCAGAGTGGTATGGATTTCACCTCCTCTCTCGGAGCTTGGCTCAGAGTGGAGAACTCAATTGGAGGCAGATGGCAAACCAATGAGGGGTGAACTAACCTACTAATGATACTACATGAAATTTAGCATTTGCACTCCATCTGGCTGCATCTCCCTTCGGTTATGGGCTGAGAAAACATGACATATTTATGCACCTGCTGTGGACACTTGAGTGCTCTTGGCTTGCTGGTGACACCCATGTCATGCCCAGATAGACTCATTTAGAGAGCTATATTTGTGACTATCAACACAGCGATGCCGTTCAGAGTTTTCAAAATAATAATATAAAAGGAGCTTCACTGTTATTTGGAGTCTGTTGTTCTATCCAGCTGATTTGACTCTTGCAGTCAGGTTTATTCAGTCAAATTAAATCATATCACTTCGATGCAAAAAATAAATCCAGTTCATCAGCATAAAAGTCAAATACATTGTTCCATTATGTAAATTATAAACCATGATCTGAAAGAACTCTTACATCCCGTTGTGTATGGATGGTCATCTGTTAGTTGAGGAACTCTTCATAGATTTCACGACATGACATGAAATGGTCTGAGAAACAACACATTATAATTCTGCATATTTATAAATGATTTGTCTCGTCTAGCCCGTAGTGACTCGGCTTGATTTAGTTCTAATAAAATATGCAGATCCTGTCTGCCGTAAGAGTGATCGATCCCTCCGGTGTCTCTGACCTGACTTTGTCAATCCTGAATATACAGAGTCCTGTACAGCAGAATGTAAGTGGACCAGGCTCGGTGTGAGCACTGCAGACCATTTAGGTGAGCGTATAAAAATATACATCCCTCAAAGCAGTATGGGGCATCGAAATCATCTTAAATTTTTGTTCAAGTGTTGCTAGGCAACAGCAAAATGGTCTCAGTCTCCTTGTTATATTAGTGTTTCTACTGGGGTTTGCTCCCTTCGAAATCTTCAGTTTTTTGTTTTGTTTTGTTGCTTTTTGTCTCTGTTCATTAACAAATGTAACTTTTTTCTTTTTTCTTTTTATTGCCTCAAAATTGCAAAATGCCGAAACGCTTAAGCCAGCATTTATTTGGCGTCATCATTTATTCTTCAATAACTAAAACCATACTTTCCCCTTTCTTGTCATAGATATGGTTTGTTTGGTAACATTAGGAATCAATGCAGAAAGCCTGAAATGCAGACTTGTGTTTTTAAGATCTACAGGCAAGTACATCACGCACAGAAGACTCTGGGCAGCGCGTAACACCGAGCACGTCACAGCGTCTGCACTCTCTCTTCACTACACTAATCTACTGCATTCACCGCGATCACTATGGAAACTGACTTTTGCCACACAGCTGCTACTGAAACAGACATGCAGCAAATGCTGTCAGCAACTGTCCACTGATGCATGCTCACATGAACGTCTGAATCACGGCTCCTTCTAGACAACAGCAGAAGCGCATTTCTCTTCTGTAGGTCTAACTTCATGACCTCAAAAACAGCAGAATACTATAAATTGTACAATAACTACTTCAGTACAGTAGTGTAGCATATTTTAAGGCTGAATTTCTTCATCTGTTTTCATAATAAACACAAACCCATAAACTGAGCACACTAGAAACTCTCAAATGTCTGTGCAAATCCGAAACCAGATCCACACAGACCAAACAGCAAGACCTTTGTCTTTCCATATAGAGGTTTGGACAAAAGGCACACTTTAGGTAACACGTTGAAACCCTTTTAATCTAACCACCTGCCTCTGGCTAAAATGTATGAAAATGCTCTTCATGGTTTTAAAGGGTTTATCTGCTTCAAAGGCGGCTGTGCAGTCCTCCAGCCCCAGAAAGAGAGCGCTCATGCCTTTGGACAAGTTTTTGAGCTCAGTCCTCATTCAGGGGACAGGCTTGCCTTTTTTTCCCTTTTTACATAAGGCAAATTTACACGTGCTGATGATGTCAGCTCTAATTCTGCACACCACCTCCCCCCTCCCAAAAACATTCACAAAAATAACGCATGAGTGCAAAGGACGTCTGTCAGAGATTTAGCAAGAACATCACGTTGCAGCGTAATTTATGTGAATTTAAAACAGCATTGCTGAATTTGTATATGAATATTGATTCATGACTGTAGTAGCAAATGCGTTGATGCAAAAAAAAGCCCACGGGGACTAATGTATGAATTGTATGCAATGCATGTATGACTAATGGCTGCTGATAGATCATTCTGATTGGTTATAAAATGGCATACGTGTACAATGGCAGCATGCCGATTTGTGGAGTAAAATCACAAGGGAAGCATCCTAAATACGAGGAGAAAATGATCCTCTCCCTCCTTGTGCATGTTGCTGTCACCCTGGATCTTTTCATAAATCCGCCATAGGCGTGCCTCGCATTTGAATTAGGCTGATGAGTGGAATCTGCGCCCACAGTGAGGCCAGCGGCACTTTCCCACATCACATGGTGCTTAATTAGGGATTCTTCTACATTATAAAGCTGGATTTCTGCCAAATGTCTATCAGTGGTTTCAGTCAATGCACTAATCGTGGCGCTTGCTGCTGTCGGAGCTGCGTTCTCTCCTCTGGCATGTCAGGCAGAAAAAACAACAACAGTCAAGGCTGTGTCAAAACTGTGTCTGTGAAGGTATATCCGATTTAAACCCCAAGCTTCACTTTGATGATTATTTGAAAGTTTGGATATTAATCTCCTGTTCTTTTGTAAACATATGCTATAGGAAGTAGCAACTTCTTGCTGGTAAAATGTATAGTTATGGCGAGCAGGACGAGGCCGAGAGTCGAGTACCGGGAGATCGCTGATAATGATTGATAATGAGCGGCCTTGAGTCTCTCGGAGGAGCCATGGCAGTGAAGGGCGAGAGAGACATTTTACAGTCGTCAGTGAGGGGCTGCCGCTTTTCCTTTCGTTTTGTGTTTATTTTGGAATTAAAGTTTTGTGTTAAATGTTTGTCGGTTCCTGCCTATCATACTTTGTTACAATAGTGTTACAATAGAGCAAGGAGCAACAGGTTCCAAACAGAAACTCACTTTATTCAACTCGAGAAGCAAAACACTTTAAATATAACTTAAACTTTAAATATAACAGCCCTTCCATCCTTCCTTCCTTCCTTCCTTTCTTCCTTCCTTCGGCAGGAACCAGGATCAGGATCAGGATCAGGATCAGGATCAGGATCAGGATCGGATCGGATCGGATCAGATCAGATCGGATCAGATCAATGACATGACATGACATGACATGACATGACATGACATGACATGACATGACATGACATGACATGACATGACATGACATGACATGACATGACATCACGTAACAGGAGCAACGTCATCAACTGACCAAGAAACACAAAAAGGCTTATAAAGACAAGGAGATGAGACACACCTGAGGACACTGACGAGATAAGTGATACAAAACAGGTGTGGAAGGTAGTGATGGCGAGATGAAGCCTCATGAAGCACTGAACCTTTTCAACCAAGGGTTCATTTCTCGAAGCCTCATTTGCTCACAAATCCATCTAGTGGCCAAAGAGTATAAAACAATCAGATACATTACAGATGTGCCTGATGTGGTGTGTGTGATACACTGTGTATATATAATGGGTATTTTCTTGTGGTATATAATGATTGTATTAACATAACTTTGTAATAAATGTATTGGCTTAAAATTTATGGGACTATCAACTATATCCAACTATTGTTGGATTGTCTGTTTTTATAATTTGTCTGAAACTATATGTGCTGCCGTTTTTTGACCTGGTCTTCCTGAAGGAAGAGATTATGATATCTCATTGGGATTTTCCCAGATAAATAAATAAATCAAATCAATTGTTTGGTCATAGGCAGACGGGGCAAAATTATAATTTTACAAGTTTCTGGGTTTAACTGGGCAGAGGACTTAGGACAGAGGACATGTATCTTGGACTGTGATGGACTTGTTTTGAAAACAAGAAAAATAATGAGAAGGATATACTTTAGGAGTTTTTATTCAAGAATATTAATTTTCAACTTTTTTAGGGCTAAGATGATTTTTTTTTTTACTTCACTTCTCCTACCTTTGAAAACACCCTTTAACAGGCACAGATGAAGCCGGAGTACATAAACACTTGACAGCAAGCCTGTACAGATGTGGAAATATAACTCTTTGTCTCTCCCAGTACTGAAGTGAATCCTCCAATCGGCCGATATTTGGTTTGGCAAGATAATTTAAATTTAAAAAAAGATAAATCAAAATTTCGCAGCAAGATTCGAACCGCTTACTGAACCACTCATCCCTGACGTCATCGGTCTAAACCGATACATGCCTCGATACGCGCTTCACTAAAAGCTTACAGGATTTCTCGACACACGCTCCGAAGCCTCGGCACAGAGTGTAACCACTAGTGGAAGGATCTAGAAGGGCCCGGAAGTGAACAGGAAGTGTTGACACGATAGACAGGAAGTGACAACAGGAAGTTAACCTTACAGACAGGGAAACGGCATAGAAAACACAGACAGACACCAATGGTGACAATTTGCACAAAGACGGACTGTAATCTGTCTTCACACACAAAGCAATATTTGTGAGCTTGAGCAGAGAGTAAGATTTTCCATGGATTAGTAAAGTAATCTTGTCACTGTTAGAAGCTCCCTTGAACGAAGAAACAGTAGACTCATTCGAGAGGGAATGCACATCACGGTGGGCAGTCATTTCTTTTTCCATTAATTTTAATAATCCAGTGCAGAGCAATGAATTGTTAATATACACATCGGTTTGTTAATACTGCTGATAGAGGTATCTCACAAAAAATATATCACGATAAAAATATAATCACTGAAAAACATCCTGCTTGAGTCGCTTTTGGGTTGTATAACTATTTCTTACAATGTTTCTGTCACAGTCATGTTGTGTCCCGTCACTTTCCTCCTGTGTGATCCTTCTGTGTTTCCGTCACTGTCATGTCAGCCTCTCCCCCTTGTTAGTCGTGTCAGGTGCTCCCCGTTATCCTGTCTATTTAAATCCTCATGTTCGCCCTAGTCTTTGTCTCTTGATGATGGTGTTATGTGAAAGGTTGCTGTCGTGTGGGTGTTATTCCGTGTGTTCCTAGTTTTGCACTATTATATGCCATTTTCAGTTTGTTAATAGTCCTTTGTTTCTGAGATTATGAAAAATGAGTGTTTCGGTTTGGAACCGGCTGCTTCTCGCTCTGTCTCCACATCGCACACAAATGAAACAGTTTCATCATGGGATATTAACTTGAATTAATAATCAGTACCATTGTTACTTTCCTTACAATGTGCACATTAGAGAAGGTCTTATTATTGGGAGACACAAAGGTCCATGGGTTTTGGAAAAAGAGTAACTGCTAACCTGGATCCTGTGTGCCTGAATCACATTATAGCTGTGATGTCACTGAGTTTCATTCAGTTTTGCAGCAGTCAGTTGCTCTTTTCAGACACCGTAGAACTAATGAGTGCCATCTACTTAATCAAATGTAGGGTCTGGACGGTGTCTCAAATTGATCGATCAAAAACAAACATCTGATTGTGACTTTTGATTTAACAGAATGAGACTTGGAAACTCAGAATGCAGCTCTGTCTGCAGGGACAGTCGTTTTACAGCCCTGGGGGGCAATAAAACTCTTTGTCCTCCTCCAGGCCTCCCTTCACCCCCCACATACCTACATACATTCCACAGGATGGCACATCTGAAAACACCACACACACACACACACACACACTCACACACACACACACACACACACACACACACACACACACACACACACATGGAATATACAAAAATGCCTACATACACTATGTAAACTCGTATAACACTGATGTATTCGTATATATGCCCTCCATGTGTAGTCTTTTTAGTTATTTTAGGTAGATCATTTAGATGTTTAAATGTGTATAATCGTTTAAACGAAACCACTTTATGCCTTTCTTGGTATCATTTGAATTCGTTCAGCCTTCACTTTCTGAATCTGTATTTTGTTTAATGCTGAAATGCATTGTATAATTTCTAACAGTGTTGCATCAAAACTCAAAGAAATTCCCTTCAAGCCATAAACTATGCAGATTAGGTTGAACAGAGACAATAGGAAATTTCCCCAGCATCCACCTCCAAGCCAGCGATTGGCTCCACAGCCAAGGTGTGGGAGTGTCCTAATGTTTCTATAAGACCCCTGAGATTCAAACATCTCTCTCTCTTACTCTCTTGATTTCTCTTGATCTCTCTGTCCTCTCTTGAACTCTCCTCAAGCAAGCCTCCAGCGACCACACCTTCAGACAAACAGCCATTTTGAATCTCCCGCGATTCAATCAAACAAAGGACTCAAGGAACAAACCAGCATCCAACCAAAGCAACTCTCTCAACGCAAGACTGGGTAATATCCACACACACGAGAAACCCAATGCAAGTATCTAAATCTAAATGTGTTTAAAGCTATATGCCCCTTTTTAAAGGTGAATTTCCATGCTGGTTTTCTCAAAGGTTTAATTGTCTGAAGGAATCTCGCTTCCTTACTCTCTCTTACTCTCTCTCTCTCTCTCTCTCTCTCTCTCTCTCTCAAGCATCTCTTTCTCTCACTCTCCCTTAAGTCTGTCTATGTTATGTTTAACGTTTGTTTTCGTAGTTTGTTTAATAAAACACTGTATATATGATCACACATGATTGATTCTGTAATATTCTTGAGTAAGTCACTTCTACGTTTGCATCTTGCTACAATGCTAAGTACTTTGGTACAATAATGAAAGATTCTTCTTTATGACGATGAAGAAGATCTTTGTTAAAGTTCATAAAGATCGCGCGGCTCGTATGAGCGCACATATGGCCGCTGCTTTGAACTCATTGCTAGAATTAATCAATTCTATAAGCCGAATCAAGCTATTTGTATTCATAATTAATTGTAATTCGTTATGATTAATTATCAATATACACAATTCCCTTTAAGCTGGATCTATGTGCATATTTGGTCATAACACATGATCAAACTGTGTACATAGATCCCGCTACCCCGATTGCCTTTGAGCTGATTTCGCTACATATAATGGTGGAGAATCAGCAGGGCGTCGTTTAAACAATTATCTTGAGCTGATTCGCTACACAAACTTATCTTATAAAACAGTATAAAACATTTAAACTCTGAAAATAGATAAATCCAAAGCAATTATTTAAGAGTAAACATGTTGAAGATTAGCCAATGGGCTGTTGATTTATTAAATAATGTTAGTTTCTCTCAAAAGCAGGGTTTTTTCAGCACAGCCTCTCCTGTTGACAACCTTTTAAAAAATGGCCTCTTGTCTCCTTCCCTGCATGCAAGCAGTGTTAGCAAGCATCACATTATTTTGCCTGTAAGAGGCTTTGGTGTGCAGGATTTACGAAGCCTCCAGAGCTGAAATTAATTGATGATGACACATTTTGTTTCCGACACAGAATTTAAGTGGTAGACCAATCAAAACGGAATGGGCCATTGACCAATTAGAGGAGAGCAGGCTTACGGAAAGGAGGGGTTGAGATTAGCTGAATTATCTGAAGAGCCATTTTCAAGAAATAAGGTGATGTGCAATGTATATTATGAGAAAACCAAAGTGTTTTATTTTTTACCTTTGATGTGTGTAAACCTCAGAGCAACTTCCTGAACACACACTATAAATGAAATAATAGTGTGTAATTCTTGGGCTGTTTATATCCAGCCCAAGAAAAGGCTGGATATAAACTTTATGGGTTTATAGTCATATACATACATACCTCATCGCGTTAAATATCACATACCCAACACTTGGTTGGTTCTGGTTAACTATTTCACTAAAATTCCATACGGCAGTAACCACATAATAAAGATAACGACGCGACACAGGACTGCAAACACAAAGGGATTAAATAGCCACAGGAAGAAGGGTAATTGATGGAAAAACAGCTGGGACAAATCATAGTAAACCAGGGGAACAAGGTGGGAGGGTAAACAATGACGAGACACGAACACGCAGCCAATGCGAACGCGCATCTCTGCATGTTCACATTAAACAGAGACGACGCACAGCTGATTAAAACCAAACTGCGTGTGCGACACCAAAACACAACATGAAAGCACGCGGCCGATGACAACATGAACCGCGTGCTCACAACAGTCCACACAGACATGAGAGGACGCGTAATTGTTATTGTAATTGTTACATGCACTGCCTGCTTCATGCATAGTTTGTCTGTCTCTGTCAGCTGTGAGGGCTTTACATGTGATAAATGTAGGGACATAGTCAGGCTGACAGAGAAGATCTCAGAATTAGAGACACTCATCCAAACTTTAATCGAGGATAGTAAGAATGCAAGGGCTTTAGACACTACTTTGGATGCGACTAGCTTGGCAAACCCTGTACATTTATGGTTCCGGCTGTAGAGCCCGTGCAGCAGGGCAACTGGGTGACTGTGAGATGGCATAATCGTGGGTCAAAAAACCACTGTTCCATTCCGATTAGAACATAAAACAGGTTCTCCCCACTCAGTGACGCACCCACTGAGAAACCTGTTGAAAGAACCATAGTGATGTGTGTCGGGTCCCCGCTATGATAACAGTGACTTTGTCAAATGTTTACAGAACAAGCGGGAACCCAGTGTGCCTGCTTTCTCTATTTCAGTTTTATTACGTGATAGAAAGCCAAAGGCCTTCTCAAACCGTTTGGCAAACCCATTTAATCTGTTGCATATTACACGCCAAACTAAGATTACTGCAGAGACAGAAAGTAAGACTGTTAAGTTAGCACTTTTAAACATCCGTTCACTTAAAAATAAATCACTTCTAGTCAATGATTTAATAACAACAAACAATTTAGATTTTATGCTTCTAAATGAAACATGGCTTGAAGACAGTTGCAGTTCAACAATCCTGAATGAAACAGCCCCTCCTAACTTTACTTTTATGAGTGTCTGCAGAGCTGTTAGGAGAGGTGGAGGTGAAGCTGCTCTATTTAAAGATGTCTATCAATGCAAGCAAGTGTCATTTGGTGATTACTTGTCTTTTGAATATTTGGGTATTGTGTTAAAAGGTGCTCCTCGCATTCTACTTTTAGTCATTTACAGGCCTCCAAAATACTCTCCAGCCTTTGTGGAGGACTTTACAGAACTGTAATCAGCAACTTCCTCAGAGTTTGACTGTTTTGCTATTACTGGGGACTTTAACATCCACATAGAAAATGCAGAATCCAAAATGGCAAAAGAAATTCTAACAGTTTTGAATACTTTTGATCTGACTCAGCATGTACATAGACCCACACACAATCGAGGACATACACTAGATTTAATTATCAGTAAGGGTCTAAACATTTCATCCATTGTCATTAAGGATGTAGCTCTATCAGATCATTTCTGTATTTTCTTTGATATATTGATCTCTCCGACTGTTGAAGCTAGATCTATCTCGGTCAAAAAGCGATGCTTAAATGAGAATACTAGTGCTCTGTTTATGAAGGCTATATCTTTAACACCAAGCATATCTGCAGACTCTGTTGATTTTCTTCTTGATTCTTTTAACTCAAAAGTTCAGAATGTTATTGATAACATTGCTCCTGTGAAAGTCAGGAAGAAGAGTGGCAGACAAAAAGCACCGTGGAGGAATTCAACAGCAGTGCAAAATATGAAAAGACAATGCAGAAAAGCTGAGCGCATGTGGCGAAAGACAAATCTTGAAATCCACTATAACATCTATAAAGATATCCTTCATACTTTCAATGTGGAACTAGGCAAAGCTAGACAGACCTTCTTCTCAAATATTATAAACAGAAACTTAAACAACACCCGCACTCTTTTTGCTACTGTAGAGAGACTAACAAATCCCCCAAGTCAGATTCCCAGTGAAATGCTCTCAGACAGCAAATGCTGTGAGTTTGCTTCCTCCTTCTCTGAGAAAATAAATAATATCAGAAAGGCGATCAGCACATCCTTGAGCTGCACTGGGGTAAAACAGATCAGACCACAACCTCAGAAAGTAGCTATTATGTCTGTTTTCGAAGCAATTGATGGTAAAATTTTGGAAGAAACAGTACAGCACCTTAAAACATCAAACTGCGCCCTTGACATACTTCCCACATCTTTTTTCAAAAGTGTGTTTAACTGTTTAGAAGCAGATCTCCTAGAAGTGGTAAATGCCTCACTTCTTTCTGGGACTTTTCCAAAATCCCTAAAAACTGCAGTTGTTAAGCCCCTTCTGAAAAAGAGCAATCTGGACAACATCATATTGAGCAATTACAGACCAATCTCAAATCTTCCTTTCATAGGCAAGATCATTGAAAAAGTTGTTTTCAATCAGCTGAACAAGTTCTTAAGCTTGAATGGATACTTTGACAACTTTCAGTCTGGTTTCCGACCACATCACAGCACAGAGACAGCACTCATAAAGATAATAAATGATATTCGTCTTAACACAGATTCAGGTAAATTATCAGTGCTGGTTTTACTCGACCTCAGTGCTGCGTTTGACACCAACATTCTCCTTGACAGGCTGGAAAACTGGGTTGGGCTTTCTGAGATGGTTCTTAAATGGTTCAGGTCATACTAAGAAGGGAGAGGTTATTATGTGAGTATCGGTGACCATAAGTCTGAGTGGACATCCATGACATGCGGAGTCCCTCAAGGTTCAATACTTGCACCCCTCCTGTTCAACTTATATATGCTGCCACTGAGCCAAATAATGAGAAAGAACCAAATTGCATATCACAGCTATGCAGATGACACCCAGATTTACCTCGCGTTATCACCTAATGATTACAGCCCCATTGACTCCCTGTGTCAATGCATTGATGAAATTAAAAACTGGATGTGATCTTGGTGTGATTTTGGAGTCAGACCTGAGTTTCAGTAGCCATGTAAAAGCAATAACTAAATCAGCATATTATCATCTCAAAAATATTGCAAGAATTAGATGCTTTGTCTCCAATCAAGACTTAGAGAAACTTGTTCATGCTTTCATCACCAGCAGGGTGTATTATTGTAATGGGCTCCTCACCGGCCTCCCCAAAAAGACCATAAGACAGCTGCAGCTCGTATAGAACGCTGCTGCCAGGATTCTGAGCAGAACCAGAAAATATGAACACATCACACCAGTCCTTAGGTCCTTGCACTGGCTTCCAGTTACATTTAGAATTAATATTAAAGTACTGTTACTTGTTTATAAATCACTCAATGGCCTAGGACCTCAATACATTGCAGATATGCTCATAGAATATAAACCTAACAGATCACTAAGATCATCAGGATCAAGTCACTTAGTAATACCCAGGGTTCACTCAAAGCAAGGAGAGTCTGCTTTTAGCTGTTACGCCAGCCGCAGCTGGAACCAGCTTCCAGAAGAGATCAGGTGTGCTCCAACAGTAGCCACATTCAAATCAAGACTCAAAACACATCTTTTTACCTATGCATTTGCAGATTGAGCACTGTGCTATGTCCGAACTGTTTGCATTTTATTTTATACGTATTATCTTTTTATTCTTTTAATCATTTTTAATGTTTTATTTTTATCATTCTTCTTTATGCACTTTGAATTACCATTGTATATGAAATGTGCTATACAAATAAACTTGCCTTGCCTTGCCTTGCCTAGTGATTGGCGATTCTATTACTCGGAATGTGAAAATAGAGACTCCAGCCACCATAGTCACATGTTTGCCGGAAGCCAGAGTGCCTGATGTCAAAGCAAATTTAAAAGTGCTGGCTAAGGCTAATCGTAAATATTCTAAGATTGTTATTCACGTCGGCGCTAATGATGTCCGACTTCGCCAGTCGAAGATCACTAAAACTAATATTAAAGAGGTGTGTGAACTCGCAAGTACGATGTCAGGCACTGTAATTTGCTCTGGCCCTCTTCCTATGCGCAGGAGTGATGAGATGCTTAGCAGATTATCCTCACTCAATATCTGGATGTCAAAGTGGTGCCCGCAGAATAATATAGGGTTCATAGACAATTGGAAAAGTTTTTGGGGCAGACCTTACCTGTTGAAAAGAGATGGTATTCATCCCACCTGGGATGGTGCCGCTCTTCTCTCTAGTAATTTTGCACATAGTCTTAGAGCTGAACCTTGACTAACTGGGGCCCAGGTCAGGAAGCAGACAAACTGGCTAAACCTGCTAGCTGTCTCACGTCACAGAGGTCAGATAAATTACAACACATAGAGACTCTTTCACCTAGATATCATCCTATAGAGATTGTGTCTGTTCCCCGAATTAGCAAATACAAAAATAAATAATTTAAGGGTAAAATTTTTATTGATTTACAAACAACTAAGAACGGATATAACACAAATGAACAAATGATAAAGCTTGGGTTACTGAATATACGATCCCTTTCCTCAAAAGCACTTATTGTAAATTATATGATTACAGATCATAAACAAGATGTGTTGTGTTTGACAGAAACCTGGCTAAAACCAGATGATTACATTACTTTAAATGAGTCCACCCCTCAAGATTACTGTTATAAACGTGAGCCTCGTCTGAAAGGTAAAGGAGGAGGTGTTGCTGTAATTTATAGTAACACGATCAGTACTGCTCAAAGGTCTAATTTGAAATATAATTCTTTTGAAGTGATGATCCTTAATGTAAAACTATCTAGTGCAGGTAATAATTCCTGTTTAACTTTTGTGCTGGCTATTCTATACAGGCCACCAGGGCACCATACAGACTTTGCTGATTTTCTCTCAGAATTAGTAATGGCTGCAGATAAAGTCATAATTGTCGGTGATTTTAATATCCTTGTAGATAATGAAAGAAACGCATTGCGATTTGCATTTAGAGACATTTTAAACTCTATTGGAGTTACACAACATGTATCAGGACCCACTCATTCTCGTAATCATACTTTAGAGCTAATATTGTCGCATGAGATCAATGTTGATACTGTTCAGATTCTGCAGCAGAGTGATGACATCTCAGATCATTACTTATGTAGGGAATTAAATCTATGGTTCTAATGTTCTGGAACTTTAAATGTGAGTGTGGATAGTATGACATGTTCTCGCGATAATATCGCGAGAACAGCGCCCCGCGATTTAGATCGCAGGTGAAGACGGGAAGGGAAGAACGCAGAGAGGGAGACGGGAGACGCACCTTGTAATCCGTGGCTTGAACGTCACGTTACAATCTAAATTGTTGTTCAATAAAAACAGTGTTGAGTTCACTGGAGCTACTTGTGAGTGTCCTCCATACAACGAGTGGAACATCATCCGAGAAGCCAAGAACCCACGACCAGCGCGGGGTGAGAACTGTTATAATAGTGTGTAAATCCACGCGTGTTACACTTAGTTGCGTGAAGATTACCCTTAGCCAAAGTCGAAAAACTAACTCCCTGTTATAAATATAGTAGAACTATCACTAACACAAAATGTAGCTTTATAATTAATCTTCCTGATCAGTTTGTCACAAATACGGTCTCTGTGGTCCCCTCCAATCACCACCAGAGTGCTCCCTCACCCGAAGACTAAACCCTCAGGACTCCATTTCCCATAAACCATTGCTGGGCTCTGATTACCCTTCCACCTGAAAGCACTCTTGCAAACTATAAAACTGGAGGAACTGGTAAAGGCTTTACATGGTCTACGGTCGGTCAACCCGGAAGCAAGCTCGCCAGCATCACCACCATTAACCAGTGTTCCACCAGTGATGTTCATCGCAAGTCCGCGACTTAACCTGTCCAACATCTAAAGTTCCTCCTGCGGTGAGTGCCTCAAGTCATTATTCCTGTGCGGTTATCCCTGTAAAACTATTTGTCAGTAAGAACTGTATTGAGTCTGAAGCCATGATAGATTCTGGGGCAGCAGATAACTTCATTGACTCAGATTTTGTGAAGGCATACAAGATTCCCCTAATCCCATGTCAATCTATGCTGGCAGTGACAGCGCTCGACGGGAGTCCCCCAGGGACCGGCCAGGTCCGCTTCAGTACTGAGAAATTATCTCTACAAATTGGAGCACTGCACACAGAGACCATCGAGTTTTTCGTCATCAAAACACCACACCACCCCGTAATCCTCGGACTGCCCTGCCCTGCACAATCCTCACATTTCTTGGAGAGAGAATCAGATTGTGCACTAGTCAGATTCTTGCAAGGTAAACTGTCTCCCTGCTTCACCAGTCAAGAAAACCGCTCCATCATCAGTACAAGCATCGGCTAACATCAAGACCTCGATACCACCAGAATACCACGATCTTTGTGAGGCTTTCAGCAAGTCTGGGGCTGCCCAATTACCACCTCATCATCCCAGTGATTGTGCCATGACCTGCTCCCAGGTACAACGCCTCCCAAAGGCAGAATTTTCCCCTTGTCTCAACATGAAACTGAAGCCATGAGAAATTATACAGAGGAGGATCTAGCCAAGGGATTTATCCAACCCTCCACATCTCCGGCCTCCGTGGGGTTTTTCTTTGTAAAGAAGAAAGATGGTGGCCTACGGCCTTGCATAGACTACCGGGGCCTGAACGAAATCACAGTGAAATTCTGGTACCCTCTACCTCTAGTACCATCCACACTGGAACAATTACGTTCAGCAAAATACTTCACCAAACTAGACTTAAGAAGTGCTTACAACCTTATTCGTATCTGGGAAGGGGACGAGTTGAAGACGGCCTTCTCCACCACCACCGGGCACTACAAATACCAGGTCATGCCATTTGCATTGGCCAATAGTCTGTCAGTCTTTCAAGCCTTTGTCAATGACATCTTCCGTGATCTACTCAATAATGGGGTCATCGTTTACATAGATGACATTCTCGTGTACTCCACAATCCTGGAAGAACATATCACCCATGTTCATGCCATGCTGAAGAGACTCATAAAACATCAGCTCTACGCTAAGGCAGAGAAGTGTGAGTTCCATTTCAATTTCGTTCTTGGGTTACATCATCAGCCCTGAAGGGGTCGCATGGATGACACTAAAGTACAGGCAGTGCTGCGTTGGCCTCAACCCTCATCCACCAAAGAACTACAGCGATTCTTGGGGTTTGCCAACTTCTACAGACGGTTCATCAGAAATTTCAGTACTATTGCATCCCCCCAGACTTCCATGCTCAAGAAGGGGGGAGGTCGATTACTCTGGTCTCCCATTGCTTAAAGTGCCTTCCAAGCCTTGAAAGAACACTTTACTAGTGCCCCCATCTTACATCACCCTGACCCTGAAAGAGTTTATCGTAGAAGTGGATGCTTCCAACACTGGCATTGGAGCAGTGTTATCGCAGAGACACGGTACTCCTCCGAAGCTCTTCCCATGTGCCTACTACTCAAGGAATCTCACCACTACTGAACAGAACTACGATGTAGGGGACCGTGAACTACTGGCCATGAAGACAGCTTTTGAACTGTGGCGGCACTGGCTGGAGGGAACCTTTCTGGTTCTAACTGACCATCGGAATCTAGAATATCTACGTTCAGCCAAGCGACTTAATCCCCGACAGGCTAGATGGGTGCTTTTCTTGACCAGATTTCAGTTCACTGTATCATATTGACCCGGTTCCAAGAATGTCAAAGCTGATGCCCTCTCCCGTCAACATGAATCCTTCCAGTCACCACCCAGTAATGAACCCATTCTCCCATCAACACTCATTGTAGCTCCCGTGCAATGGGACATAATGACAGATCATGAACGCTCAGAATTCAGAACCATCACCACCCGATTGCCCCCCTGATCGCACTTACGTACCTACAGTCCTACACAAGAGACTAATTTGTGAGGTTCATGAATCTCCTAGCTCTGGTCTCCCTGGGATAACTGCGACTAGTCAATTAGTCAGCAATAAATTATGGTGGCCTTCCTTGCTCCCCGACATCATCACTTTCATACATGAATGCGCCGTCTGTCAAACATCCAAAGCCTCCCGTCAAGCTCCTGCCGGTCTACTCCAGCCACTCCCTATCCCTCAACGACCTTGGTCACAAATTGCCATAGACTTCGTCACAGATCTTCCTGACTCTCAAGGTAATACCACTATTCTCACCGTGGTTGATCGATTTTTCAAAGGCCTGCTGATTCATCCCATTACCCACTGCCTTGGAAACCGCTGAATGTCTCTGTAACTGGGTATTTCAGTTTTACGGTCTTCCCAAAGATATAGTCTCAGATCGTGGTCCTCAATTTACCTCCCGACTATGGAGCGCCTTCTTTCGACAACTTGACGTCAATATCAGCCTGACATCTGATGATCAGGGGAGGAGGTATATGGTCACCGGTCTCGTTCCACCTGTCCGTTGGCTTGAGGGTGATAACCAGATGTCAGGCTGATATTGACGTCAAGTTGTCTCCTGGACTCAAGACGCCGGGTAGAGTGCTGCAATACCTGGTGGACTAGGAGGGGTATGGCCCAGAAGATCGATCCTGGGTCAATACAGATGATATCCTAGACCTGAACCTCATCAACGACTTTCACCAAACTCACCCAGAGAGACCAGACCCTCGTCCCCGTAGTAGACCCCGGCATCGACCACATCCTCGCTTCAGGAACCGCTCGCAGGGAGGGGGCTCTGTCACAAATACGGTCTCTGTGGTCCCCTCCGATCACCACCAGAGGGCTCCCTCACCCGAATACTAAACCCTCAGGACTCCATTTCCCATAAACCATTGCTGGGCTCTGATTACCCTTCCACCTGAAACACTCTTGCAAACTATAAAACTCTCACACTCCCATCTTCTCATTGCAAAGTCTTGTATATCTCGTTACAACCCATTGCTGCCTGCCTTGAATTCTGCCTGCCTAATCGTTGTTGTCTCTGATACTCTGCTACTGGTGATTTACCCCTGCCTGTTTGACTACGATTGTTCTTAATAAAAGCTGCAAATCGATAACACTGCTTCTGACCCTGTGTTACACAGTTTGATCTACTTAACATCCCAGATAGCCTAGAAGAACTTGGTTGCAACAGAAACAATTAACTTTCTCTTTTCCAGCACTTTAGACACTGTTGCGCTTAAAGAAGATTAAAGAAAATAGTCCAACACCGTGGTACAACGAGCACACCCGGGCCCTCAAGAGAGTAGCCAGAAAAATGGGTCGGAGCTGGAAAAAAACTAAGCTAGAGGTTTTTCGCATTTCATGGAAATACAGCTCTATTGCATTCAGAAAGGCCTTAAAATCAGCTAGATCTACTTACTTTTCTACCCTCTTAGAAGAAAACAAATACAACCCTAGGTATTTATTTGATAGTGACTAAATTAACAAGAAATAAAGCTTCAACCCCAGATGCTTTAAAACAGCACAGCAGTAATGACTTCATGGACTTCTTTACTTGCAAAATTCATAATATTAGAGAGAAAATTATAACCATGCAACTGTCTACTACAATATCACAAAATACAGTAAATTTTAGTGTCCCTAAAGAAAAATTCCACTCTTTCATTGCTATTGGGGAGGAAGAATTGTCTAAACTCGTTAAATCATCAAAATCAACAACATGTATGCTAGACCCAATACCAACTAAGCTACTGAAAGAGATGCTTCCAGAGATCATAGATCCTCTGCTTAATATTATTAATTCATCTTTGTCATTAGGATACGTACAAAAACCTTTAAGCTGGCTGTAATTAAACCGTGTATTAAAAAACCACAACTTGATCCTACAGAATTAGTTAATTACAGGCCGAGATCAAATCTACCTTTTTTGTCAAAGATTCTAGAAAAGGCAATAGAAAGAAAGAAACAGAATCTACGAGGATTTCCAGTCAGGATTTAGACCATATCATAGTTCTGAGACTGCTCTCATTAGAGTTACAAATGATTTGCTCTTATCATCCGATCGTGGTTGTATCTCTCTGTTAGTGTTACTGGACCTTAGTGCTGCATTTGATACAATCGACCACAAAATCCTTCTGAATAGACTTGAAAATTATGTTGGCAGTAGTGGAGTTGCATTAGCCTGGTTCAAATCATACTTATCTGACCGTTATCAGTTTGTAGCAGTAAATGAGGAGATGTCATATCGATCTCGGTTTAGTATGGAGTTCCTCAAGGTTCAGTACTAGGACCATTGCTTTTCACCCTGTACATGCTTCCTTTGGGTGCAATTATTAAGAAGCATGGCATTATTTTTCACTATTACGCTGATGAAGCTCTATATTTCTTCTCATCCAGATGAAACGTACCAATTTCACTAAATTAACAGAATGCATTACTGATATAATAACTTTTTACTGCTTAATTATGAAAAAACAGAGATTCTAATTATTAGACCAAAAAGTTCCGCACATAATAATCTAGACTACTGCCTAACACTCGATGGCTGCTCTGTCAAGTCTTCGTCGTCAGTTAGAAACCTGGGTGTGCTCTTTGATACCAATCTTTCATTTGAAAGCCACGTCTCTAGCTTCTGTAAAACGGCATTCTTCCATTTTTATAATATATATAAATTGCGACATATGCTCTCAAAGACAAATGTGGAAACGTTAGTTAATGCGTTCATGAGTTCAAGGCTAGATTATTGTTATTCTCTACTACAGGGGTCTCCAAACTTTTCAGCCCAAGGGCGGCATTAACTGTCAAACAGCAGTTCGGGGGCCGACTACACACTCAAGGTCCAAATAAAAAAACTAAAATAAATAAACATCTAACATGGATGTTGTTTTTAGTTATTTATTTAATATTATTTTATTCAGTTATTACTTAATAACACAATGATACACTACACATGGACACCTGTATTAGTGGGAATGGTGAAATTGTTTCCTGGATTACAAAATAGCAGACATTTCTGGCTCTAGATTTGATTTCCCTAACATCAACAGTGACCTGAGATTATCATTGGACAAGTTTGTTCTTAAATTGTTCTTCACGTATTTTATTCTTGAAAATGTTTGTTCACACATATATGTTGTTCAAAAGATTGAAAGGTACATTGATGCAAAAGTTTTGACATTAGGAATGTCTTCCTTAGGCAAAAAACGGGGGGGAAAACCACCAGTCCTGAGGGAGATGTCACATATTTTGTTTATACACAACATTTTTATACATTTTACATGTCACACCCGCGAACTATATGAGGGTGTAAAATAAATGCATCTGCGGATTATATGCATGATAAAACGGTATATTATCTCATTGACTGTGAAAAAGTAAGCAGCGAATAAGGTTTTGTAATGTAGTGATCGATTGGAAAACGTCTTTGTTTACTATCGTAACTTCTGGTATTTTTCCATATTACTTTTACAGAAGCGTGAAGGAAATACTCTGACGCAATTGCAGCTATTTATACCGTCTGTCTGCCGTCAACTGGTGTTATCATATAAGGTTTCAGAGATTACGTGAAGGGGAGGATTTCCCAAGTGCATTTAGTTGCAACATCTCGTTCCCACTCTAGAAAGGGAAAGCACTACTGCACGCGTCTATTTTAATTCGGTAAAAACATAACGTCTACGTAAGCAGCGGCGTGATCTTGGCAGGATACACGTAAATTTATGTATTTATTTTTCCGTTGGCAAAAATGTCTCAGCGGGCCATAGTTTGGAGACCCCTGCTCTACTAGATGGTTGCTCTGCACGCTTAATAAACAAATTCCAGCAGCTCGAGTTCTTACTAGAACCAGTTGCAGCATTAAATGGTTTAGCTCCACAGTACTTGAGCGATCTCTTAACACATTATAGTTCTTTACGTCTATTGCGATCCCAAAATACTGACCAGCTTATAATACCTAGAATATCTAAGTCAACTGAACAGAAGAAGAATGGCATCTACGCTGATATTAGTCTCTGTTTATTCCGAGGTTACCGTGGTCAGCCGGATCCGGGCTGTATCCAGATCAGATGAAGGACCTGCACCTGGACACGAGCACAGCACTGCCCTGAAGTGTCTGCGGAGATCGTGACTCTACTAAACCCTCCCCTGTGACGATCATGAACCCATCTCTAAACGGACCAAATTGGACTTCATATTGGACTTGAATTGTTGTCAATATAATAATCATGCACTGTTTGGCTGTTGGCCAGAGGAGAACTGGTCCCCCGACTGATCCTGGTTTCTCCCAAGGTTTTTTCTCCATTCTGTTCTTCATTCATTACGTCACCTGCCGGAGTTTTGGATCTTGCCACGGTCGCCTATGGCTTGTTCAGTTGGGGAAACTTAACACTTAATATTCATCAATTGTATTAATTCGCCTGCTCTTTTAAGGCTGCTGTTCAGCCAAACAAACTTTGTTTATATTGTTTTCCTGTGACCAATGTAAAGCTGCTTTGAAACAATCTGTTTTGTAAAAAGCGCTATATAAATAAAGGTGACTTGACTTGACTTGAATCCTGACACAAAACCGTAACTGAACCAGACCAAAGTATCGAGATCGAACATCATAACCCGCACACCAGACGTTACACAGACAAGAGCACATGCGGCTCGAACTCTCAAATCCGCTCACGCACACACCAAACACGAGGTGTCAGAGCTCTGCCACAACAACAGCAAATGACCAGACAGAATGTGGCAGAACCCTGACATAATGAGATTCACCAAATTAGTGCTTGATGAAAAATTAAATGAAACACCTTAATATTTCCATCAATATGTTGGATAACATTTTTATCAGAATAATTTCTGTTAAACTTGTCTATATTTTTCAGTTAAAGCTGTTCAGCAATTAATCAATATCTTGTGTAGGTTTTTTCGTTGCTTTATATTGACCACTAGGAGATGCTCAAGGCAAGTTTTTTTTATTGGTTTTCACTGAAGTGATATATGTTGTTCTTGAAAACAAAAGTAAAAGAATGACGCACATTCATTGCATTTTACTTTGAAATAAGTAAAAAATCAACACATTAAAGGCAGTGTAGGCAAATTCTGAGAGTTGAGCAAAGGCGAGCCTTGAAAGCATGTGAAAGATCTCCCTCCCTTCAGACCTTCTCCTAAGCCAAGCCTCCTTCAAAACACAGCAGAGTCTGCGAAGCATGACGAAAGATGGCGTTACATGACCTCATGTCTCAAAGCACTGCTCTCCTCTGACTGCTGCAGATTCACTTCAGAGTTGATAGTGTTTATATAGAAACGTGTAAGTCCCAGTCTGAGGACATGAACATCTCTAAAGTAGAGAGGAAGAGCATCTCTAAATTATGCTGATGGCACGGTTTGAGCGTTGCACAAGCTCGTTGTTGTTGTTGGTGTTCAGGAGGAAGAGCGGCTGCTGTTTCTTTGTGGCTCTTGGTGATTGACTGTCAAAAGCTCTGCATAGCTATAGATGATTTCTCTCTCATTCACCTGAAATTAATTAATTGTAATGTTATTTCTTATTACTTGCCTGTCCAACCCTGGATTATCTGTCTGTGAATGTAACCACAAACCGCACTTCACTACTTTGGGTATACATCACTTGCTTTAACCAATTTGCTTAAACCAGTCTCAGTCATAACCAACGGATTTGTGTAGCTTTTTCAATTTTTCCCAGAAAGAACAAGTGTCTGGGTTGCCGTGTGCAATGGGTATGCTGCCTGTGGCTAGTGGATAGGACCTCAACTGCAGTAGCATTTCAATTGCCTTAAATTGCTAGCAGTCCATCTTGCCCTGCGCCGGTTTCTACTGTGGTTTGAGGACAAACATGTACTGGTCAGAAAACTACTGGACAGAAAACACATCAACCGTTGTGTAGATCAACCATCAAGGTGGTCCAATGTCGCAATTCACCTGCCATCTCCTCTTATGGAGTCAGAAGCGATTTATGTAGCTTCCTGCCATTTACATACCAGGCAAGGTCAATTTTGCAGTCGACAAACTCTCACAACAGAGTATGTGCAGGCAAGATTGGAGAATCCATTCCCAGAATTGAGAAACCTTCAGGGGAGTTCAGGTCGACCTGTTATAGGCGACGATATTTTTCACCATAGCATTCATTTCCTGATGGAAAAACCATGCTTTCCCATTGTTTTCCAATATTCTCTTTGTACAGGGTAATAGGTGTCCTGATAATGGAAGAGATCACAAACATGAGTACAATAAACACTCTTTATTGAACTTTAGCAAGGGAGAGGCAGACAACTGGTGATGATGTGTAAACGGAACAGGGAAGTTGGTGATGGTTGACGGTTTGAGTACTCTTATCTGGTTGACAATCGGAGATAGGAGATCGCTTGGAGTTTCTTGGAGAAAAGTCTTTAGAGGCACAGGGTGACGTTGAACGTGCTGAGTGAAAGGGAATGTCTTGGTTTCTAATGTAACCCCTGTTCCATGAAGAAGAGAACTGAAATGTTAACTCCCCTAGCCACAACTCCTGTACCTCTGCTGGACCATGAACCTTTCTCTGCTCCACAGCGAAAATTTTATGTGAGTATCTGCCCTATATACCAGGAAGTGGGGGAGAGGCATGCGATGCAAATCTCACTCGCCAGTGTGCATTGGCTTGTTCTAAGTTACTGATTTTAACAAAAGATGAGTAAATGATGAAGACATTTCTGGGTAATACATAGGCCTAATACAGAATATCAAAAGACATAGGATTCCTTCTTAAGATGAATCAGTGGAAAGCAAGAAGAACAACAACAACAAGAGGAGGAAGAAGGATTGAAAAGGGGGACAAAATGTGCTTTTTCTGGCAAGATTTGATCATTTAAAATGAAATGTTAATTTTTTTTAAACTAGTTTTGAACAAATAATTTTAAGTTAATAATAAGTTTTTCAAACCTGTTTTGAATGCGTGATGCGTGTCAAATAAAGGCAAGTATTATAAGATTGATTGTATACACTTTTATTATACTTATCTTGTAACTGCATGGAACATGGGGGTAACAAGTATGACTATACTATTTTGCAATAGTTCTAAAATTGCTCGTTTTCACCATAGTTGCTGTGATTACTTCTATTCTACTACTATTCATACTCACCTGGGGCATTATTTTAACTAACATCTCTTTGCCATAAACAATTAGAATATTGATCAGAGTGTAGTTTTACATTCTACTCTTATATTAAACAAGCAGAGTGTTCAAGGTCTCACTTGGAAGATTGTTTTAAAAATGATTTTTCCTTCATGATTATAGCTGCAATGGTTATAATCCCCACATGGTGTTAGGTCATAGGACGTTGCGTCAGAAGCTCCAGTAGACTTATTAGGCCGTATGCAGCAAAATTATATTGAGGTTGTGAGTTTGAGTCTCACCAGGAGCACAATTTTAGGAAACACAAATCATTATAGCAGACAAAGATTTCAAAATCTAACTTGAGAAACCAGCTAGAAACTACATTGCCATCATCAATAAATAATTAAAGAGAGAGTAATTTAACATTCTGTGGTTATCTTAGGGCCCGTCCACACCGAGACGTGTATCACAGCATCCGCATACATTTCTTATCGGATTGGCGTTCCGTCCACACGGATCCGGCGTTTTGGGAGACTGAATCCGCTCTCTTTTGAGGCCGGGTCCTAAAGTGGATAGATCTGAATCCGACACCCTTGCGGTCTCGTGTGGACGGCCAATCCGTATCTTTTGTGAGATGATGATGTCATTACATCACGTGTCTGCTGCGTCACAGTAACAGCAACAGTGTTGCCAGATTGGACTGAAGATTTCCAGCCCAACTACAGCTTAAAACCCTCCCATTTAAAAAAATACCCAAAGTGCGTACTCTTATAAATAATGAAAAATGTTGAGCGATTTTATGCATCAAAAACCATCCCAAATTTTATCAACCAGCCCAATGCATTTTTTCCCGGTTAGACATGACCAAAAGTCCAGTGGCGCAATTGGTCAGCGCGTGGTACTTATAAGGCAGTTCGTCGTAGAGCAATGCGGAGGTTGTGAGTTCGAGCCTCATCTGGAGCATAATTTTAACTATAAAACTATAATCGCCATATGGTGCTAGGTCACAGGACCTTGAGTCAGAAGCGCCAGCTGGACTTAAAGGGCAGTACGCAGCTAAGCGATATCGAGGTTGTGAGTTTGAGTCTCACCAAGACCACAATTTTAGAATAAAAGAATCATTATAGCAGACAAAGACTTCAAAGTCTTCAACACACCCTCAAAAGCTCCAGTTGTGCAATCAGTCAGCGCGCGGTTCTTATAAGGCAGTACGCCGTAGAGCAATGCTGAGGTTGTGAGTTACCAAAGCTGATGCTGTAGGAGAAGAAGGAATACAGGGTGTATTTCATCTGAAGGTTGAGTGCCACAAGATGAGTGACCTGGTTAATGTTAATCGGGTTCTTATGTTCAGTCACTTGTGACCAAGATGACTAGGAACTGGCAACAGAATCGCGAACAGTTCAGTTGGCGCAGATAGTTCAGCAGGTTGCAGCCACCAGCAAAAATTAACAGCTTTTGCCTTATGTGACTAAGAGCGCCATAGCACTGATCGTTATTAAGGAACTTTTATTATGAAAGTAAGGCATGCATGAGTTCAGAAGTTAAGCGGTTCAGCACAGAGTGTATCATCTATCACCCACCACAGCAGATATCAGTTCACCATTACCCATGTGAGTGCTGGAAAAGAGCAATAACTTGGTTAACAGCCTTGGAACGAGTGCAGATTGTGCTTTTGTGCGTCTTACAAGAGTGAGTTCAGAATTACTACTATGTTTGTTTATGCATACTCGTCTTTTTTATGACGCAGTTATTGACAATATTATAGCTCCATGCTAATTCAGCTGGGCTATATTTTCTTCATTTACATGTTGACCTATGGTGTTGGCTGCTTTGAAACAATCTACATTGTAAAAAGCGCTATATAAATAAAGGTGACTTGACTTGACTTGACCTACCAGAGCCAATTAATGCCTGCCTTGTGCTTTGAATATTTTTTTTATTACAGAATTCATATTTTCTCGTTTTATTTGTCTTATATTATTAGTTCTGTGTATAGAATGAGTAAGATATGGCTAATTAATTTTGAATTACTGTATTTAATTTTTTATTACTGTAGCTTTATTACATTCTCCCACGATTTGCGAATCTCAAAGTATCGCGGTACGTGAGTGGACGCTCTTCTCGTTCTGTTTTACAAGCTGAATAAACAAAATGGACATTCGTCGTTTTTTTAATAAATCCACTACTAAAAGTGTCAAATCTATCAGAAGAGAAGACAGTGGACATCTACGCATCTCGGAAAAAGAGGCGGCTTCTTCTGCATTAGGTAAGATATTGTAATGTCTGAAGTAGTTCTATGACAGGTCAAGGGAGGCTCTGTTTATGAACTTTAATCGGAACGAAGAAGAACACACACAAGTGCACCTGTCATAACGGAAGACTCAAACATAGAGTGAGTTGAACAGATTTATTATCGGCAGGACACAAGACAGTAGACGGTTGCAGTGCAGTGAATGGCAGGGTAAGTAGAGGCAATGGACAATAAAGAGTCTTAACTGAGTGTAGCGGAGACGAAGACAAACGAAGGCAAACTCGGGATGAAACAGGATGGCTTGGAGGAATGTCGAGGAGAATGGTTCGTGGAAGGCTCGGATGAAAAGTCTCAGAGTGGTAGCGCTGAGAGAGTCCGGGTAACAGTAATGAGACCAGACACTGAGTGCAGAGTGAGTGCTGGCTTTATAGTGTGGGGGTGATTAGCTGCAGGTGTCAGTATTCAGGTGACAGGGATCGTGTGGGAGGAGTGAAGGAGGAGTCTGGTGCCGTGGGCGTGGCTGAGTCCGTTACAGTACCCCCCTCCCCACGGGCAGCTCCGGAGGACCGTAGCGGGCGACGACGAGGACGGCCTCGGCCCCGAGGCGCCGGTCGGTCGGGATGGGCAGTGTGGAAATCTTGCAGGAGGGTCGGGTCCAAGATGTCGTCCCGGGTTACCCAGCACCGTTCCTCGGGGCCATATCCCTCCCAGTCGACCAGATACTGCAGCTGGCCGCCTCGTCACCGCGAATCCAGGATCTCGTGCACTCGGTAGATGTTGAGGTCCTCCGGATCCAAGGGAGGCGGTGGTACAGCTTCAGCACCAGACTCTGTGGGAGGAGACACAAGAGGTTCCGTGTAGGGTTTTAACAGTGAGACATAAAAGGATGGTGAAATGCGGTACTGTGGGGGGAGTTGGAGCCGGTAGGTGACGTCGTTGATCTGCCTCAAGATCTTAAAAGGACCTGCGTAGCGGGGACTCAGCTTCTTGCAGGGCAGTCGTAGACGCATGTCACGGGTGGAGAGCCAAACCAGTTGACCCGGGTGGTATTGGGGTGTGGGTCCTCTCCGTCGGTCGGCCTGGAGCTTCTGTCTATGAACTGCCCGCTGGAGGTGTACATGAGCTGAGTCCCAGACCCTCTCGCTCTCCTGGAACCAATGGTGGACAGTTGGAACTTCCGTGGGCTCACCTGTCCAAGGGAAAAGTGGGGGTTGGTAGCCAAGGTAACACTGAAATGGAGTGAGGTGTGTGGAGTCCTGTCTAAGGGAGTTCTGGGTGTACTCGGCCCACGGAATATACCGGTTCCAGCTGTCCTGCTGGCGACCACAGTAGGCTCGGAGGAATCTCCCAATTTCCTGAATTTTGCGCTCAGTCTGGCCGTTGCTCTGAGGGTGGTATCCGGAGGTCAGGCTGATGGAAACACCGAGGAGCTCGAAGAATGCCTTCCAGACGCGGGAGATGAACTGGGGCCCACGGTCGGATACGATGTCTTCGGGGAGGCCAAAGTGTCTGAAGACATGGTGGAAAAGGGCCTCCGCCGTTTCCAGAGCCGTGGGCAATCCTTTCAGGGGGATGAGCTTACATGCCTTGGAAAACCGATCCACCACCACCAGGACGCAGGTGTTACCGTCTGATGGTGGTAGATCGGTCATGAAGTCCACCCCCAGATGGGACCATGGACGACGAGGGATGGGTAGAGGGAGGAGTTTACCTTCCGGCAATCTTCGAGGGGTCCTGGTGGTGGCGCAGACTGAGCATCCCTCCACATAACGGGAGATATCCTGGGCCATACTGGGCCACCAGTACCGATCTTGAAGGAGCGAGAGGGTACGCTGGCTGAGGGCCTCCTTAACGTACTCCTCCATGGCCTGTTGCTCCGGGATGGACAAGGGGTAGATTCGTCCTTTGGGAAAGGTGGTCCCAGGCAGCAGGTCAATCGCACAGTCCCATGGCCGATGAGGTGGTAGTGTGGTGGCTAGTTGTGGGCTGAAGACATCCTGGAACGCCCGGTATTGTGTTGGGAGATCGGAGGAAACCTCAGCGAGGGGGCTTTCGATGGAGGTAGATGCGAGATCGACCTGCGGCAGTGATTTGAGTCGAGGTGGCTGTGGTGGGAGTTTCTGAACAGAAGAGAGACAGTTATCGAAACAATGGGTACTCCACTTTAATACCTCCCCTGATCTCCAACAGATGTCCGGTGAGTGAGTCGCTAGCCACGGGCGTCCCAGGACAATGTCGGCCGTGGATCCCTCCAGCACCAGAAGCGCGATGGTCTCTTGGTGAAGGCAACCGATGTTGAGGGTGAGCTCCGTGGAGGCGTAGCGTATGCACCCGCGGCCCAGCGGTTTTCCCAATATGGAGTGAGCTCGATAGGGGGTATTGAGTAAACATTTGGAAGCTTTGAGTTTATGGAGCAAGGAGGAGGAGATGAAGTTGCCGGCTGCGCCGGAGTCAATCAGGGCTTTTGCTGGAAGAGAGTGAACATTGGAAGTTACCAGTACATCGGTGCAAGAGAGTGTAGTAATGGACGGCTTTGTATGTAGGGTACTCACCGCTGGGCGTGGAGGTCGGACCGGGCAGGTGTTTCGGTAGTGGCCCTGACCTCCACAGTACAAGCAGAGGTGCATACGCATACGCCGCTCCCTTTCAGATGGTGTTAGTCGGTACTGATCGACTTGCATCGGCTCTGGTGCTGGAGTTTGGTGCTCCCGCGATGGAGGCGGGGAATGCAACGGGTCTGAGGAGAGTGAGCAGGCTGAAAGGTTTTGTGAGACGAGAATGGAACGTTGAATCAGATTTTCCAGTCCAATGGTTTCATCATAGATAGCCAGGTGAGCACGGATCTGCGGGTTTAAACCTTGTCGGAAAGCTGTCATCAGGGCTATTTCATTCCAGCCACTAGAGGCGGCTAATGTGCGGAATCTCAGTGTGTACTCGTGGATGGGCTGGTTACCTTGCTGAACTCGAAGCAACTGATCCTGTGAAGAGAGAGTCCCCGCAGACCGGCTGAAGACTTCTCTGAAGTGTTTAACGAATGCTTCAAGTGATTGGGTGACAGGCCCGTCAGTCGACCAGATTGCCTGGGCCCATTGGAGGGCGTGTCCTGTTAGAAGGGAGATCATAAAGGCAATCTTGGCGCATTCTGACTCGAACTGACGGGCCTGCAGCTCGAAATACAGGGAGCACTGTAGTAGAAACCCGTTGCATTCCTCCGCCTCGCCAGCAAAGGGCGCTGGTCGGGCCATGGGACTGGCGGAGGCAGAAGAAGAAGTGGTTCCCATTTGCAGTGCTAGGTGTAGTGCTTGGGCTAACTCGGGGATCGTGACGGGTCCAGGTGACGGGTGCTCGGCCGCTACCGCCTCGGCCTGCCGAGTGGTCTGGTCTTCTGTCATAACGGAAGACTCAAACACAGAGTGAGTTGAACAGATTTATTATCGGCAGGACACAAGACAGTAGACGGTTGCAGTGCAGTGAATGGCAGGGTAAGTAGAGGCAATGGACAATAAAGAGTCTTAACTGAGTGTAGCGGAGACGAAGACAAACGAAGGCAAACTCGGGATGAAACAGGATGGCTTGCAGGAATGTCGAGGAGAATGGTTCGTGGAAGGCTCGGATGAAAAGTCTCAGAGTGGTAGCGCTGAGAGAGTCCGGGTAACAGTAATGAGACCAGACACTGAGTGCAGAGTGAGTGCTGGCTTTATAGTGTGGGGGTGATTAGCTGCAGGTGTCAGTATTCAGGTGACAGGGATCGTGTGGGAGGAGTGAAGGAGGAGTCTGGTGCCGTGGGCGTGGCTGAGTCCGTTACAGCACCCGTCTATTAAACACACTCGCTTTTTTTCGCCGCACTTCTGAACTCCCCGTGTTAACCCTATCACTGCCGATGCAAAACAAAACAGTCAGCAACTATAAAGAGTCTGTTCTATTTCGCTATTCTTTGTATAAAGCAGTGGTTCTCAAATAGTGGGGTGCGCCCCCCTTTGCACTGGTCCAAAAAAAGACGAGCTCAGAGCTTGTCATTTATCACAACAATTCAGTGTTTTCTGTCATGTCCTCAGGCTGATCGGTTGTTTTCCTTCCTGGTTTGTTGTTTGTTTGGGGAACATGGACTGTTTGACAGTTCACCATGTGCTCTGCTGTCATTGTGGTATCTGACCCCGCCCTTCTCCTTATCCCACTCATTTCCTCATTTGGTCTCCTCACCTCACCTGATCCTTGTCTGTCTTGTTAGGCCCCTTATTTAATCCCCTCTTGTGTGCTGTCTTGTGCGAGATCGTTGTTTGTGCTCTGACTGTGCTAGCCAGTCTTGCCTTGTTGGAGCGTTGCCAGTTTTGGTCTGCCCTTTGTTTTGTTTTTTGCCTTTTGTTTTCCACAGGCTTCCCTATGCTTTTGCCTGCCTGGGTTGCCTATGTTCTCTACCAAGGATTGACCAAGTCTGCCTGTCAAAACGCCTTCAGCCCTGCCTGTCTGTTGACCTGCCCTGAGTACTTTGACCTGGAGGCCTTTGCTCAAGCTGCTTACTCTTGTTTTGCTACCTGCCTCCTGTTATTGTTTTGGACCTTGTCCTGATTAAATTATTTTGAGTACCTGCAGCCTGAGTCCGTGTCCTGTTCTGACAGTTTTCAACCACATAAGATTTCTTTTAGGTTTCAACAAGTTGGTCCAACAAGTTGGTGACTATTTTGAGTTATCTATTATACAGCGCTTTTTATGACTGCGGTATGTCAGGTGACAAGCATGACGCGTTGCCATGGAAACAATAAGGCGAAAGTTCCAAAATGGGGGGGAGGGGGGGCGCGCAAAATTTTTACCTCTTCCTAGGGGGGGGCGGGACAGAAAATAATTGAGAAGCACTGATATAAAGTCATTGTACATTGTAAATGTATTTTATATGTTGAATGAATGATATATAAATATGATATATTAGAAAAATCTGAACTCGTGGTCTAGGTGCCCCCCCAAGCACAAAAGTGAAACTCCGCCAATGATTGCACTCCCTTCCATTCAAGCCTCTTCAAACCCATTTGAGCAAAGACATTATTCAGCTCTCTGACCACATGTGCCTCTTATGCTCCCACACCTCAATCTCCTTCATCATCAATGGAAGTTATTGAAGCAAATGTAAATGGTTAGCTTCCCCTTTGACCTGTTTGTTCTAATAAATCACCTCATTGTGTTCTGACCGACTGTAATGATTCATCACTCAGGCTAGGATCCATTTGCGTGCTTTATTAAAGATAACAAGGGTGGTCGTACAGGCAAGATCGAACAGGAGCAAAACAGGGACAACAGGCAGACAGGTCAGAACAGGCAGATAACACTCACAGATCGTAATTCCAGGTAGGGGTCAATAGGCAGGCAGACAGGTTGAATAACGGGAAAACAGCAGTAAAAGTTACAGAGAAACAGGCAGGGATAATAACGCTCAGAAATGTTCGACAGGGCAAAACAAGACTTCACGATGGGAGTGTTAAAGAGTCCTTTATAGTCTGTGTGATGTGTGTACAGGCTTCTGGGAAATGTAGTGTGTGTGTATGTGTCAGTATTCGGGTGGCCAGAGGAGGGAACCATGGAGTTCGTCTATGTGACACTGACACACCTGGCACATCGCTATACCCCTGAAATCAGCCCTTATCCACTTCCAGGTAGTCTTCGCTAGACCCATGTTCTGTCATGATGAGTTGGAAAGAAGTCAAAATTTTGACCCTACCATTTCCAAGGTTCTCCCTGTTGTACTTTGCAAAAGACGCCCTTCAAGAAGAGAGAGAGAAAAACTTGATTACAGAGCTTTGGCCCTTGTCAAGCAATGGGATCATCTCAAAGTGTGTGATGGGATTCTGTACAGGGTAACTAAGTACCCAATAAACAGACAAAGAAGACAGCAGTACGTTCTGCCTCAGAGCATGGTTGAAAAAGCTCTATATGGTCTTCACGATGTTGCTGGTCACCAAGGACAGGCTATAACAGTTCATTTTTTCAAGACAGCGCTTCTTCTGGCCCAAGATGGAGTGTAAAATCAGAGAATATGTGAAGTGTTGCAAAAGCTGTATTCTAGCAAAAACACCTGAGCCAGCGGCTCAAGCTCCATTGCAAAGTTCTGCACCCGTGGAGCTGATTTGTCTTGATTTTTGGAGTGTAGAGGATAATACGCATTCAGTGGATGTGCTGGTTCTGACGGATCATTTCATTAAACTTGCGTACACCTTTTCTTGCATCAATCAAATGGCTAAGCAAGTTATGGGACCATATGTTTTGTGTGTATGGATTCCTTGAGCGGATCAAGGCACACATTTTGAAAGTGAGCTCATTGCTGAACTGTTCTGGGGTCTCCAAATTTCACACGACTGCCTATCATAGTATGGGAAATGGCATCACAGAGGGGTTTAACCGAACCTTAGGACATATTCTTCGTTCCTTGCCCCTGAGATCTAAGGATAAGTGCCAACAACAAATTCAGACTCTGATCTTTGCTTATAACTCAACAATAAATGAGACAACAGGTTACATACCTTTTCAACTCATATTTGGACGTGTCCCTCGATTACCTGTGGATGTAAAGTCAAGTCAAGTCACATTTACTTATATAGCGCTTTTTTACAATACAGATTGTTTCAAAGCAGCTTTACAGTGGTCACAGGAAAACATTATAAACAAAGTTTGGTTGGCTGAACGGCAGCTTTAAAAGAGCAGGCGAATCAATACAATTGATGAATTTTAAGTGTTAAGTTTTGATTATTGATTGATTTGATTGATTGATAGTTTGATTATTTTATTGATAACAATTCAAGTCAAATATTAAGTCCAATTTGGTCCGATTGGAGATGGGTTCATGATCTTCACAGGGGAGGGTCTAGTAGAGTCACGGTCTCAGCAGACACTGAAGGGGAGTGCTGTGCTCGTGTCCAGGTGCAGGTCCTTCATCTGATCTGGATACGGCCCGGATCCGGCTGACCACGGTAACCTCGGAATAAACAGAGACCAATATCAGCGTAGATGCCATTCTTCTTCTGATGTATCGAGTACATCAGGTGTTATGGGAATGTTCCCGGTTCCGGCTGACCTAAATTATGCAGCCTAACAATCATTTTACATGATTTGGATTAAAAATGTATGTATAATGTGTTATGTGTATGCCAGGTTAAAGAGATGTGTTTTTAGTCTAGATTTAAACTGACAGAGTTTGTATGCTTCCCGAACTGTATTAGGAAGACTGTTCCAGAGTTTAGGAGCTAAATAGGAAAAAGATCGACCGCCAGCAGTTGACTTTGATATTGTAGGTATTATAACCTGGTCAGTATTTTGGGATCGCAATAGACGTGAAGGACTATAATGTGTTAAGAGATCGCTCAAGTACTGTGGAGCTACAGTAAACCATTTAATGCTTTGTAAGTCATTAGCAAGATTTTAAAATGTATTCGGTGGTTAAAAGGAAGCCAGTGCAGGTTTGACAGAACTGGGCTAATATGCTCATGCTTCCTGGTTCTAGTAAGAACTCGAGCTGCTGCATTTTGGACCAGCTGGAATTTGTTTATGACGCGTGCAGGGCAACCACCTAGTAGAGCATTACAATAATCTAGCCTTGAACTCATGAACGCATGAACTAACTTTTCCACATTTGTCTTTGAGAGCATATGTCGCAATTTGGATATATTTTTAAGATGAATGAATGCGGTTTTACAGATCCTAGAGACGTGGCTTTCAAATGAAAGATTGTTATCAAAGAGCACACCCAGGTATCTAACTGACGACGAAGACTTGACAGAGCAGCCATCGAGTGTTAGGCAGTAGTCTAAATCAGTGTTCCCCAACCTTTTTTGTGCCGCGGACCGGTAAACGTGTAATAATTTTGCCGCGGACCGGTGGCCGCTCGAGTTTGCTTTGGGGGGGGGGGGGGTGTGCACGCGAGAAACACACCTCCTGACACAGCCGTCACAGCCACTCACGGACCGGTCCGCAAATCCGATCCGTGGCCCGGTACCATTTCTTAGTATGGTAAAGCATACCAAGCAAGGACCACTGGTCTAGATTATTACGTGCAGAACTTTTTGGTCTAATAATTAGAATCTCTGTTTTTTCAGAATTAAGCAGTAGAAAGTTATTAGTCATCCAATTTTTTATATCAGTTATGCATTCTGTTAATTTAGTGAATTGGTACGTTTCATCAGGATGAAAAGAAATATAGAGCTGAGTATCATCAGCGTAACAGTGAAAGTTAATGCCTTGCTTCCTAATAATTGCACACAAAGGAAGATGTGATGTTCAAGCAAGTTTTCGAAGGATCCAGTGATTGCTGATATATATAGCAGTTATGTTGCAACTTTACAGTCTCACATTTTTGGGAAGCAGCTGAAAATGCCCAAAAACATGCTGTACAAGAACAGAGGAAAGAATTTCAACCGCAAGATCAAGGGAGTACATCTGAACAATGAGGATAGATTGTCAGTTAGCAATCAGGCCCTCAATGTCAGGTAGCATGGGAAATAACAGAACCCAAGTGCAGAAATGATCGGTGATTTAGTAACAGAGTAGGAAAGTGAAAACAGTTGACTTGAGGAAAACAGTTTGCTCTATTGCTAGGGTCTAGTAAGCCGAGCACAGGAAACAGCAAGCAACGGTGCAGACCCTCCAAACCTGGATGGCTGCCCAAGTTCACTCGTGACAGAACAATTACAGTGAAAGGACAATGGCCCTCCCAAGGGCTGTGTCAGCATGCTGTTATCACACTGTACTCCAGGCCACTAGCAAGAGGACTCAGAGAGAGTCATACCCCAGCCACAGCTGGGGGAGCAAAGGATACAGTGAGTTACCAAACACACAGGAAGACTTTGCAAATCTCGCAAAGACCTAGCAGGTTGAGCTCAGGAGCGAGGGTGTTAGTCAACATGCTCCTTCTTATGCCACAGGTGGGGGCGAGGGGGCTCGACTTGAGCCACCGACTCTAGCACACACCTATGTAGCCCGGGCGGAGCTCGGGGAAAGGAAGCCTTGCCGAATGCAGGCAAACTCTACTATTAAGAGGAGGCCTTCCAACGCTCCCTGCGCTGCAAAGCTCTGGGGTGAAGGCCGAGCGCAACGGCCTCACCACACTCGGAACCCACAAGGAGGCCAAAGGGGGCCCACACTTGGGAAAGCCAGCCGAGCGGCGCTAATGGGCGTCTACACAAGCAAGCACTATAACTCCTGAACACCACGAGAGGAGGCCTACGATTCTGCTTTAAGAGGAGGCCTGACGACGCTCTGGGAAGCAAGCAGATGTAGCCTCGGCCACAGCTGCCTCTAAGAAACCCCAACGGGTGCCGGGTGCACAACGGAGCAGGGCCCCCAAAAGGGGATAACTCTACAAGAGTGGAGTTCCCCCGGGAAGCTACTTTCCTCTTCCGGGAGCACAGCACAGCACAGCACTATTTACCACTTGTTCCTGTCTGTCTGGGTCTTCTTTGTCACTTCCTGTCTATCGTGTCATCGTTTCACTCCCTGCACCTGTCATGTAATCACTTAATCGTTAGTCTCCCAGGTGTTTGTGATTCCCTTGTGTATAAATCACGCTTGCATTTCCCTTGTGTTTGTCGGTTGTTGAATTGGTAAGGTGTATGTTGTCTTGTCTTTGGGGTCCCGTTATGCTATCCCGGTAGTGCACATGCGTGCTTCTTTGTTTTGCTATTTAAAGTGTTGTTGTTGTTTTTTTATTATTATTAAATGGGCACTCTGAGTTATATCCTGCTGCTTCCTCGTTCCTCCTTAAGCCACTAAGTTACACACTGCCCTGAAGTGTCTGCGGAGACCGTGACTCTAGACCCTCCCCTAAGAAGATCATGAATCTCCAACCGGACCAAACTGATAATAATTAATATGAATTTTCCATTTGATTCCAATTATTCCAATTATTCCAATTTAATATTAATATAAACAATATTATTGATTGGCCTGTTTTGTAGAATATTAATATCACTAAATATTACTGAACGCCCACCAACACCACATTATTTACAGTCAATGTTTTGGTACTACTCCATGTACAATAAAAATAATTCTACAAGATAAATAAAAAATAAAGCAAAAAAAAAATGTTTTGACCAAAGTCATCATAAGGTTATACCTTCCAGTCATTCTCTCAAATATTATCTCATATAGATAAAACCATTTTTAAAAGGGGGAAATATCACAGAATACTAAGAGACAAAGACAAACAAAAGTACATTTTAAAAGACTCTAATTAGAATTCAAGTGATTAAAACACAACAAATTATGAAGTTGATAAATGTCAAAAAGCTTCTGGTGAAATTTTCACAGTGAACAAAAGCATAGTTCAGGGATGGTTCTGTTTCCAGGAGAGGATCTATTCTATGCTGGTCTTCGTGTCATACAAAAGAAGGGTGTGGGGGGGGGGGGGTTGGTGGCTATCAGACTGTGATGCACTGGACTGGAAGAGTCGAGCCTCCCGGGTGGAGGTGCTCAGGCTGGAGGTAATAATGTGGCTACAGTCTCATTATAGGTCCAGTGCAGCATTATAAATATGTGCTGGAGCTGCAGCTAGAGCCCATGCTCTGTGAGGGATAATTGCAGGGCACAGTGACTGTGTGGAGAGATAAAAGTGCCTTAAGCTAGTCTTCTACTCTTTCTGTAATCCTTCATTCAAACAGGCTGATGGGGCTGTAGCATAAGACCACACAAATGTACTGGACTCTCGCATTAAGTTACTATCTAAGTGTATTCCTCAAGGGAGGGAAAAATGTCATCAGAGTAAAATTTATCTTTTCACTGGGAACAGTAATAACTTGACTGAATTCTGAAAACTGAATTCCACTGTGAACATTACACATTAAAAAATGCTGGGTTGTTTCAACACATGGCTGGATCAAATACAGACAAATATTTGAACCCCTTTGAAATGGATTTTGTTCTAGTTTTTGTAACGTTTTGCCAACTGTCAAGTCAAGTCAACTTTATTTATATAGCTATTTTTACAATAGAGATTGTTTCAAAGCAGCTTTAGAAAGATAACAGGAAATAATGCAACAAAGTTTGTTTTCTAGTCCCTTTTCAAAAAAAAAAAAACTTTTATTGATCTCAAACTCATAAGACATGAAATCTCCAATCACTTTATTTTCCCTGGCTTACTAAAAATATATATTTATTTGTGTTAGTGGTATTAACATGATTGCTCTGTCACGTTTGATTGATTTATTGTTTATTGATTTCATGTCACCTCAGATTTCCATGTGTCAAACATGTTTTATGGTCTGACTCAAGAGTGTTACGCTGACTGACCAGTATATGCCAATTAAGTTGCACCATGTGTTATCATGTTGTAACGTGTCCCTTACTGATACCCGGACATGTAAAAAAAAAACAAATAATCAATTTATCTTTTGATTGGATTTCTAACTGTTTTTAATGATCTCACATCTCTAAGTTTTGTTGTTCCTTCCTGGTCTGTATTTCACACCTAGTGCTGGTACAGTGTCTCAGATGGACTGTGAAATTTGCGTCATGATTGCGTCAGATTGATGAACTGATGTATCAATCCGACATCGCTAGGTTTAATCTAAATTGGTGTCCCTAACATAGCACGTTTAATCTGCCATCCGTACGCACCCACTGAGAAACCTGTTGAAAGTGCCCTAGTGATTGACAATTCTATTACTCGGAATGTGAAAATAGAGACTCCAGCCACCATAGTCACATGTTTGCAGGAACCCAGAGCGCTTGACGTCAAAGCAAAAGTGCTGGCTAAGGATAATCGTAAAAAGTCTAAGAATGTTATTCATGTTTGCACTAATGAAGTCCGACTCTTTTAGTCATGAAATTAACATTGAAATGGTGTGTGTACTCTCCAAGTATGATGTCAGGCACTGTAATATACTCTGTCCCCCTTACAAGATACTTACAAGACTGTCCTCATTCAATGGCTGGATGTCTAAGTGGTGCCCGCAGAATAACATAGGGTTCATAGACAATTGGAACAGAAGTTTTTGGGGCAGACCAGGGGTCTCATTTATAAAGCCTGCATACGCACAAAACGTGGCTGGAAAGGTACGTAAGCCAGTTCCCACGCAAAGGTTGAGATCTATAAAAACAAACTTGACGGGAATATTTGCGTACCAGTACGCAAACTGTGACCCATGCGTACGAACATTTTGGAGACGGAGCGGTTTTGGCGACAACCGATGGTGAGCTGAGGGATTGACAGTAGAATTAATGAAATTAAACACATTGAACTTGAAAAGTTGTGCATATTATGGAAGCCAGTTTCCACCACAGTTAAGAAAGGGAAAAAAAGATTATTTAAGTCTTATTTAAGATTATTTTAGTATCTCGACATAAAGAGAAACTTTCTCGAAATAATGACTTAACTTCTCTGTTTCTCCGCATGGTCAAAGCGTGTAAATGCGAGATCACAGCAAACATGACAAGTTCTGTAAAACTGCTGTCTTAGTTGAAGTCTGTGTAATATATAAAATGCAATCTATAGCAACATGAATTATAAATTATCAGTATATTTTGCACACTTTTCCATGTACATAGGAAGGCATGGAAGTGGAACAGAATTAAAGCGAGGCGAGGTGGTTATTAAGCGAGGCGGTTACCATGATATCGAGGAGCCGGTGAAAACTGTTGCATCAAAAATGCACGATTTACAAAACTATCGGATTAACGCTGGATTTATTTGTTAAGTTTAAGTGTAACGTCTTCATAAAATGCATGAGTACATGTGTTAATATTAACGCGAATTTCGCGAATGCTCTTTGATGTGCAGGTTCATCTTAAAGAGTCAATAAGATACAATAAAATACTATACAATAATATTTCAATTTCAATTTTCAATTTCAGTTTATTTGTTAAGCACATTTAAAAATGGCCAAAGGCCAACCAAAGTGCTGTACAACAGGATGAAAGAAAAGAAAACAAAATAAGAAATAAAAGCAAAATAGAATACAATATAAAATAATATAATACAACTTATATAACAAATATATTTGTTATATATGTAACAAATTATATGTACTATAATTCCTCTGTTTGAAATCCATGGATCACTGTGCTGCTGCTTGTTCATACACAAAAATACAAACGAATAAAATATGAAATACTATGGAATCCCCTCTTATATACTGATGATTTATCTTTCATGTTCTTTAATTATATTATTGATTAACACACTGACTTTTTACAGCTGTTTTACAGAACGTGTCATGTTTGCTGTGATCTCGCATTTACACGCTTTGACCATGCGGAGAAGCACGAGAAGTTAAGTCATTATTTCGAGAATGTTTCTCGTTATTTCGAGATACTAAGTCATTATTTCGACTTAAATAATCATTTTTTTTTCTCAACTGTGGTGGAAACGGACTTCCATACGCATATAGACCTATCCATATAACCATTAACATACAAATCACTTTCAATCCTCATTATGTAGGACTTCCTATAAACATGCATGTCCACAATAGTAATTTATATAAATAAATGGTAATAAATTATCAAATAAAAGTGTATCAATTTAATTTATTTTACTTTCACTTGCTAATGATCTATGGGTTTATGTGCATTGTCTGATTGGTATGAGCAGGTGTAAAGGATTTAATGCGATCGCTGTAAACATAAATACTACGGCAGGACACCCCTGCATCTACGGCATGATGGATGCGCTGGCATTGCTGGAGGCCTATGCCAATGGCAGTTGGTGTTGCCATATCCCAATGCCAATGGCAACACACTCTGTCAGTGACTGGCGAGCCTTCCCCCCCCCCCCCCCCCCCCACTTTTAAGTCGGATCTCTTCTTTTTTTATTTCAGGAACCGTCTGGTCAGCTGAACCAACTGCATTTACAGCGGCTGTCACATGCTGCCATTCCACACTTTTTTGTGTGTGTCAGTACCAATACTATGGCTACCAAACAAAATAAATGTCCTTTCCTCCACCTCTGTCACAAGAACCTCTGTTTCAGTGTCTGTGAAATTTCCATTGGTGCCATTTTTACTTACAAAGAACCTCTTGCTCCTTTATATTAATAAGCACGGCATTATTATAATAATCATGAGCTGATTTGCATGGGCTATATATGGTTGAAAGGGCGGGATGTTGATTTTTTTCACGTGCGCAAATTATCAGTTAGACTGTGATTAATAAATGGAAAACTGCGTGCAGGTGTGCGTGCGCACGGTTTTATAAGTCTCAATTTTTGTTCGCGTACGCCATTTTTTGCTTTTGGGTGCACGTAAACTTTTAGTAAGGATCCTACGTACAGTTTTATAAATGAGACCCCTGACCTGTTGAAAAGAGATGGTATTCATCCCACCTGGGATGGTGCCGCTCTTCTCTCTAGTAATTTGGCACATAGTCTTAGAGCTAAACCTTGACTAACTGGGTCAGGAAGCAGACAAACTGGCTAAACCGACCGTCTGCTAGCTGTCTCACGTCACAGAGGTCAGATAAATTCCAACACATAGAGACTCTGTTGTCTGTTCCCCCGAATTAGCAAACATTAAAAGCTCTCAAAACCGTTTAAGGGTAAAAATTGAATTGACGTACAACAAATAAAAGCAGATATAATACAGATAAACATATTATAAAGCTCAGTTGCTTATGAAAATTACTGTTATAAACATGAGCCTCGTCTGAAAGGTAAAGGAGGAGGTGTTGCTGTAACTTATAGTAACACCATCAGTACTGCTGTTACGGTTTAGGCTGGTGTGTGATGCGGGGAGACGAGGAGACAGCTCTGCAGCAACACTCAGACTTTTAATAACAAAACGGAGAAACAAAACACTTTAAATACAAACCAAAAGAAGCACGCATGTGCAATGAAGAGAACTTAACAAAACACAGAGAACAAGGTGAAAACATCCACACACATCAACATAAACTTCATTAAGCAACTGACAACCAAAGACTGCAGAGGAAGAACTAAATATACAGACAGTGATTAACCAAAATACAAACACCTGCGATGATTAGGGATAATGGAACTGATGAGTGACGGTGAGTTAAGGAACAGGGAACATGTGACAATAAAAAGGCAAAATAAGAGTCCGGGGTGACTGTGAACGTGACAACTGCTCAAAAGTCTAATTTGAAATATAATTCTTTTGAAGTAATGGTCCTTAATGTAAAATTATCTAGTCAAGTCAAGTCAAGTCACCTTTATTTATATAGCGCTTTTTACAATGTAGATTGTTTCAAAGCAGCTTTACAGGAAAAACAATATAAACAAAGTTTGTTTGGCTGAACAGAAGCCCCAAAAGAGCAGGCGAATCAATACAATTGATGAATTTTAAGTGTTAAGTTTCCCCAACTGAGCAAGCCATAGGCATCTAGTGCAAGTAATAATTCCTGTTTAACTTTTTTTGCTGGCTATTCTATAAACAGAGTTTGTTTTGGCTGAACAGCAGCTCTAAAAGAGCAGGTGAATCAATAATATTGATAAATATTAATAGATTAAGTGTCCCCGTGGCCCAGATCCGGCTGACCCTGATAACCTCGGAATAAACTGATATCAACGTAGATGCCATTCTTCTTCTGATGTATCGAGTACATCAGATGTTATGAGAATGTTCCCGGTTCCGGCTGACCTAAATTATGCAGCCTAACAATCATTTTACATATTTGTATTAAAAAATGTATGTATAATGTGTTAAGTGTATGCCAGGTTGAAGAGATGTGTTTTTAGTCTACATTTAAACTGACAGAGTGTGTCTGCTTCCCGAACTGTATTAGGAAGACTGTTCCAGAGTTTAGGAGCTAAATAGGAAAAGGATCGCCCGCCAGCAGTTGACTTTGATATTCTAGGTATTATAAGCTGGTCAGTATTTTGGGATCGCAATAGACGTGAAGGACTATAATGTGTTAAGAGATCGCTCAAGTACTGTGGAGCTAAACCATTTAATGCTTTGTAAGTAATTAGCAAGATTTTAAAATGTATTCGGTGATTAATAGGAAGCCAGTGCAGGTTTGACAGAACTGGGGTAATATGCTCATACTTCCTGGTTCTAGTAAGAACTCGAGCTGCTGCATTTTGGACCAGCTGGAATTTGTTTATTAAGCGTGCAGGGCAACCACCTAGTAAAGCATTACAATAATCTAGCCTTGAACTCGTGAACGCAGACCCCTGACCTAGAAGAACAGAAATTATTATTTTCTTATTTTCCAGCACTTTAGGCACAGTTTAGATACACTCAGGCCCTCAAGAGAACAGCCAGAAAAATATAGTGCAGCTGAAAAAACACAAAGCTAGAGTTGTTTTGCATTTCATGGAAAGACAGCTCTATTGCATTCAGAAAGACCTTAAAAACAGCTCGAACTGCATATTTTTCAACTCTCTTAAACGAAAACAAATACAACCCTAGGTATTTATTTGATACAGTGTAAAACTAACAAGCAAGAAAGGTTCAACCCCAGATGCTTCAAAACAGCAGAGCAGTAATGACTTCATGGACTTCTTTACTTTCAAGATTTATAATATTTATTGCTGTAGTACAGTTATGACCATTGCTTCTTTTGACTGTTGGATTACTGTTCTGGATTTGTCTCTCATTGGATGGTTTTGCTTGGGTTTTGATCAAGGCTTGTGTCCCGACTAAAAGTTGTGAATATTGTTTGTATTTTCCGCATAGATCCATATATCCACTCTACATCTTCCAGATAATTTCCTTCACATTCTGTCAGGGTTTTGCAAGAGAGAGGACCCAAACGCAGAAAGACAAGTGACGGGAAAAAAAGAAACAAACTGACAAAACTAGTGATGTGACGTTTGACACCGAGGCTTCGAAGCTTTGAAGCAAAAAACGAAACATCTCACAGTGAAGCACTGTATCGGAGCGTGATTCGTTTTGCCATAACCACGTGATCGGTGACGTCCGAAGCTTCGTTTTCTCCCTCAACCACGTGACTGCATCGTAATCTGGTTCAAATGTAGCGCGATTCCCTTGCGCAGGTTTTGAGTGTCATGCACTTCGGTAAAACGGTAGTGAACTGACACGAAACAATTTTGAGCATGGCACCAGCCAAGAAAAGAGGCCGCTTGGAAGTCT